>CAHIKZ030000595.1:460000-500000 GCA_903632075.3 Acanthosepion pharaonis
CCAGCCTCAAAGTCGAAAGTGAAATAAAAGTAAATGTGCCACCAGACAGGAATCTTCAGATTATTCTTTATTACATTCCAATATTAGAAATGAAAATCTAGAAGATTGGTAATATCAAAATGCAAGAAATAGGTCTAGTTTACACTAAAGTAAAAATGTATGCATAAGTTTGGTTTGTACTAGAGTCAAATAGTAAACATGTGTCCAGTTAAGCGTAGAGAGTCAACATAGTTAGACATGGGTTCGGTTTAGGCGAGAGGGTCGACAAAGGTACACACGGGTTCGGTTTAGACTAGAGAGTCGACGAAGGTAGGTATGCGTCCGGTTTAGACTAGAGAGTCGACAAAAGTAGGCACTGGTCCGGTTTAGACGAGAGGGTCGACAAATGTAGGCATGGGTCCGGTTTAGACTAGAGAGTTGGCAAAGGTAGCCATGGGTCCAGTTTAGACGAGAGAGTCGAAAAAGGTAGGCACGGGTCCAGCTTAGACTAGAGAGTCGACAAATGTAGGCATACGTCCGGTTTAGACGAGAGAGTAGACAAAGGTATGAACGCGTCCGGTTTAGACTAGAGAGTCTACGAAGGTAGGCATGGGTCCAGTTTAGACGAGAGAGTCGACAAATGTAGGCATGGGTACGGTACGGTTTAGACTAGAGAGTCGGCAAAGGTAGGCATAGGTTCGCTTTAGACGAGTGGGTTGGCAAATGTAGGCACGGGTCCGGCTTAGACTAGAGAGTCGACAAATGTAGGCACGGGTCCGGCTTAGACTAGAGAGTCGAAAAAGGTAGGCACGGGTCTGGCTTAAACTAGAGAGTCAAAAAAGGTAGGCATGCGTCCGGTATAGACGAGAGAGTCGACAAAGGTAGGCATGCGTCCGGTTTAGACGAGAGAGTCGACAAAGGTAGGCATGCGTCCGGTATAGACGAGAGAGTCGGCAAAGGTAGGCACGGGTCCGGCTTAGACTAGAGAGTCGAAAAAGGTAGGCACGGCTCCGGCTTAGACTAGAGAGTCGAAAAAGGTATGAACACGTCCGGTTTAGACTAGAGAGTCGACAAATATAGGCATAGGTCCGGTTTAGACTAGAGTTCAGAAATATAGACACTTTATCTCCGAATCTTTATTTACTATTCATTTGTTATTTTATTTTCCTCAATATGACGCAGAGGTTTATCTTGTTTCTTGTTTAGAATTGGATTTCTGGTTCCTTTTAAAGTTTACTTCGACTCTATACTTCTTATGTATCCGTCTAAACTCTGAAACTTTATTTACTATTGTTTTTTTTTCTAAATGTAGATTGGTTCGCCTATCATTTGGTTCACATCTCTCTCCAGTCTTTTGAACAGGTTTATCTGTTTTTTTTTCTGTTTAGGATAGGATTTCTGGTTCTTTGTAAAGTCTTCTCATTCTCTTTCGCTCACTGTAATTCTTACATTTTAGGGGTATTTTCGCCTTGCTTCGGCTGGATTGATGAAAAAATATGCTAGAGTAATTGAAGAGAAGGCTAGAATATTGAAGAGAACTGACATCGTATAATCACTACATAAACTGAAAAGTACTCTTGAGATGGACACCAACTAACCATAATAATAAATGCATTATTTGGAAGAGACCTTAAGAGAATTTTCTGGTAGAACTGGGAATACTACGAAGAAACGAAGCTATCCAGATGAAAGTTTGATTATGTGAACATTGTTCGAAAACAATTATTTGAAAAACAATTATTCAAATTGTAAATTGTTTGAATGAAAATTAATCGAAAGGACAATTATACTAAATGATAGTTATTTAAAATTCTTTATTGCAATAAAAATGTAAAAATGAAAAGAAGAAATACATAATTATTCGAAATACAAATATCGTTAATAAAGCAATTTAGTAAAAAAAAAATCAATATAACCTTAAGTTTATGATACTTAACGCCAACGACTGAAGAGTGCTTGTTAATGGATGCCACTAATTTTTTAAGTTTTCCATTTACGTTACAATATTTCTTGGCGCTTTTGATATTTTGGCAACCTGCTTTTACTTTTGCAATATGAATTTCTTGCAAGTCTTGTTCTCTTTTAAGAGCGTCTAACAATTTCCATATTGTGAGATGATGGGATGACATTTGCTGCAAATAAGCCCCATGCCATCCTTCAAAGGCGTTATTAGTTCTAGGTGAATCAGAATTTACTCTCTCAAAGCAAGACCACATACGTATTTCAAACATAGGTATCTCGAATAATTATAATTAGTACAATTGTCGGTTTGATTAATTTTCATTCTGACAATTTACAATAATATATATATATATATATATATATATATATATATATAAATATATATATATATATATATATGAATAAATATATATATACCTGAATAAATGAATAAATGATATATATATATATATATATATATATATATATATATATATATATATATATATATATATAAGAACAGGGTTGATAAACATGAAATAAAGTTCCAATAACCACAAACACTATTCTTAAAGAATATTATTAGCTCAATACAAAGTTGAGCTAATAATATTTATTCAAATTTGTAACATGTGTATGTTATAAGATCACTACAAAAAGTTGCAATCAAGTGATCACTTGATAAGACACCAGCATTGTTGAAACAAAATCACAACTTTGTAGTCATCTTATAACATGCAAATGTTATAAATTTGAATATTTAACAAAAATAATATATATATATATATATATATATATATATATATATATATATATATATAATTTGTCACTACTTTTCAACTACAATGTCATCTCTAGCTTATCTATTTCATAATGTTGTTAATTATTTATTGATGAATATTTATTCTCTTTTTTCACCTCAAGCAAGGAAATAAATCCATTAAGACGACAGATGTTTAAGTGTGAGAGAATATGTGAAAAAGAAAACATTATCAAGAAGAGATAACAATAAAAGAACTGTAATTTAGAAATTATAATTCAGACATCTTATATACAGGGTGTATCAAAAATACTTTTACAATCTTTGGGGACGGGTTACTCACGCTAAAACTCGGACATAATTCTATATAAGCATACGTCTGCAAATCGTTCGTTTTTTGAGTTATTAAGTTCAAAGTTTATGGTAATCTCTGTTAAATATACAATCCAAAATACAATCCAAAAATACTTAGCATAGTTTGTGGTGCCACGGATCCTGTCTCAGTAACGCTACGATAAACAGCAGCAAACATTGAATGACTCGGCTGTCTTCGGTCTAGAAACGCAATTTGAAACAGCCGTGTAACCACGCGTCCATTACCATTCGCGCAGCTGTATATAAAAATCATATCTGCTTGCTCACGATATCCTGCCATTTCTAAACAGAACACTTTTCAGTTAACTCACTACTACACACGGTAAACATTGAAGACAGACAAGCCATAAATGTACACGAATGACAAATGTAGCCTAGTCTCTATGGCAACATAGCGCCATCTACCTTAAACTTTCTTTAAATTTGATAGGTCAAAGATGATGGATTCGCGGACATATGTTTATATGAACTTTTGTCCTTGTTTAGTGTGATTAATCCGACTCCAAAGTTTGCAAACGTATTTTTTATACACCCTGTATATATATATATATATATATATATATATATATATATATATATATATATTTTATCGTGTATTCTATTACTTAATTACTTATTTGGTACTGCATTAAAAAAAAAAAATTATCGAGCCAATCAGGCTGAGTTTTAAGATGGGCGTATCATGGTATAGATCTTAGTCTGGAACTGATGACATCGAAAGGGTCGTTAATTAAAATAAAGAACAAAGTAACCTCTAACAATGTCTTCATTACTCCGTTTTTAATTACATTATTATTATTAGCGGGTCTGTTTCTTACTTTTTGTTAACTATTGCTGCCATATATGGGCTGGAGCACCTTCTGCTTACCTCGGAGTTCTTGACAAGATCCAGAGAAGGATATGTAATCTAATTGGCCCTGATCTAGCGTCTTGTTTGCAGCCACTCTCTCACAGACGCGCCGTCGCCTCTCTCTGTCTTTTCTACAAATACTTCCATGGTAACTGCTCTGATGAGCTGCTCTCTCTGGTTCCCAGACTCCATGAATTCAAGCGCCCTACGAGGCTGGCATCCCGCTCTCACCCTTACACCGTAAAAAAATTTCAAATGTAGCCGTCTCTTCTACTCCAATAGCTTCATACCTCGCACCTCTCGCCAGTGGAACACCCTCCCCAATTACTGTTTCCCTGAAAGCTATAATCTCCAACTATTTAAATGTAATGTCAATCGACATCTCCAATTACCTTGATCTACCCACTATCCTTCTCCTCTTCCTTTCTCCTATCACTCTTATCTGCTCTCGCTCCAAATCTTCAGCAACCCCCTGCATCCTAGTGGCTTCACGCCTTGCTTGGAGCACAATGCTTAAAAAAAAAAACAAAAAAAAAACTACTTATTATTTATTCATTAATTAATGTAATCTCTTATCGATAAATTGTTTTTCTCTAATGTTATTGTATTAGCATTTATTATTTTCTACTTTTATTGAGTACTATATTAATAAAATACGTTCTCTATATATTATACAGTGTGCCATAGAATTAACTATTTTAATCAAATTGGGTAAATTTAAAAAGAACTGTCACAATTTTATGTTTATTACTTAATTATGATACAAAACAAATACATTTATAAATCATACGTTATGGAAAATCTTCAACAAATGTTCCATTTGTGTGCCTGATGATTTTAAATCTATCCTTACCCTCGCGAAACACATTTTGAAGCATTTCCGGTGTTATCGCCTGCATGACTAACTACTGATCATTTGGTGATAAACCTTTGTTTTTATAAAAAATTTTGTCGATAATGTATTTTATTAGCATTTAATATTTTGTACTTTTATTGGGTACTTTATTAATAAAATATGCCCTCTATATTGTACATTCATTTCCATGTAGGATGGAAACTTTTCATTCTTCCACTGCTCTAGAGTTTGTCCATCAGCTAGTGGTCTTAAGTGTCACATGAAAGTTCACAATGATGCCAAGACCGTGTCTGTCGTCTTAACCAACGCCAATGCTTATGAGTTCCAAATCTACTCCAAGATGTGCAAGTCTCTAGCAAGATTAAAGATTCATCAACGGCTCCACGGACTGTCAATCAATGGAGGAGTGGCAATCGTCTGACAAGACGTTGCAATCATTATATTATATAAACTGTCTCAGATTTAACTATTTCAATGAAATTGGGCTAATTTAAAAAGAACTAACACAATTTTATATTTGTTACTTAATTATGATACAAAACAAATAGATTTATAAATCATACGTCTAAACTTTATTTAAAATCTTCAACATATGCTCCGTTTGTGTCCTTGTAAATTTCAAATCTATCCTTACCCTTGCAAAACACATTTGGAAGCATTTCAGGAGTTATCTCCTGCACTGCTACCTGAATGCATTCTTTAAATTCAGCTAAACTTTTTTGATTTTTTGCTGATTAACCTTTGTTTTTATGAAACCCCATGCAAAGAAATCCAAGGGAGGGTACTACAAAGATGCGTTCTTGTGTGTATTCATTATTTAAAAAATTAATTAATCTGAAAGAGAATGCAAATAACATTAGAAGTTTATACATTTCTAATATATATTAAACATGAAAAGAAATGAAAATGAGTTTTTGGGGGTTTTTTTCTCTCAAAAACATTGTGCAATTTCACGGAAATAATTAATTCTGAGATACTGTGTATCATAATTAAAAAGCGATGGGAGATGACCCTTGTCGTCAAAGGCAATTTCACTCTGTTCGTAAACAATCATAATTTTTCTGCTTTAACTTATTCGAATAACAACGCGCTCGGCTACGTCTAAAAACCTATTCAATTTTCCTCACTTGCATTCATATCCGCTTTAATGCCATCAAAAAAAAAAGATCCTCAGTTCCATTTCATTCTTTCATGGATTCCTCTGTCCTGTAGGATGGGAGAGGAAAATTAAATTGATATCAAAATTTGTTCAGCTTCAATAAATGACAATAATTGTGAAATAATTTTAAAAATTGAAAACTTCACTGTTTTGAAAATGGCTTCTACCTGTAAAATAATGTGGGGGTGGGAATGAAACGTCAAGCTGACACAAATTCTCGATGTAAATAACGAATAACATTTCATTTACTTCGCTGTGTTGATCAACCACGGATTTTTACGCTCAAAAGACGGAAATATCAAGACCTAATTCTTAAAGAAAGCTGGCGTCAAACTGTTGTGTATGAAGATATTTGAATTCTCTCGTTACGTAATTAGACGATACAACAATTAACTTTTTTAATACTAAATTTCACCCAATACAAGGCTCGAGAGCTACTCAAGGTAGAGGTTTAATGTTAAAATGGTTATAAGGCGGTTGTAGGAAGTGAAGTTTACTGGAATATCTGGATAGCTGACAGTTGGCCCATGACTGTTGGGGGAAATCACTCAAGAGGAAGTATGTTACACAATTATTTCTAAGCCTAATTTATAAAGAAAACTGACGTCAAACTTATGTGCATGAAGATATTTGAATTCTCTTGTTATGTTATTAGATGATACAGCGACTATCGCCGACTCCAAAACGAAACTGTTCTCTTTTAATCATCTGAGAGTACCATTCCTGTCTTCCATTTGTATGGCTGATGCTAACCTCCAGGAGAGTCGTTCATTGCGCCTTCTCGAACTAACGCTTTCCGTTAATGTGAAGTAGAAAGATTATATTGAATCAATTGCTAGGCCCGCTTTTAGGAATGTTGGCATGCTGTGTCGTGCAAGACAATTATTTCTCGCCTGGATCTATCTTACATAATAAGTATGGCGTTCATTCATGATTTGAATATTGCTGCTACATCTGGTTTTGGGCCCATGCTATATAATAAGAGATTCTGGACAAAATCCAATGAAGAAGCTGCAATGTTATTGTTCCTGGCCTGACATCTCGGCTTCAGTCGCTTTTCCAGCGCCGTAATGTGGCTTTAGTGTGCATTTTCTATAAATATTTTCATGGTAATTGTTTTGATGAGCTTTCCTCTTTGATACGCGTCCACTTCATGAATATATATATATATATATATATATATATATATATATATATATATATCTATGTGCGTGTGTGTGTGTGAAATGTAGCTTCCCTGTGCCTTTTCTACAAATAAATTTTCCTATATGGAACCTAGACTTTATGAAATTTAAGCCGAGTTCTAGATTGACGACAATGTCTCATTATTTTACAGTTAAAAAGACTAGATGTAACCGTAAGTTCTATGCTAAGAGGTTCTTCTCTCGCAAGTCTCGCTTGTGAATCTCTCTCCCTCCTTCTTTCATTCCAGTCAACTTTAATCTTCAAAAGTTTAAATATATCAATCGTTATCTTTTGTTTTCTTAGTTCTTGTTCTTTATTGTTCACATTCCTTAATGTTCCTCTTTTTCTTATATTACGTTACGCCTCCCCCGCATCATAGTGGCTTTATTGCCTTGCTCATAATGAAATAATTTTTTTTTTTAAATACTAAATTTCAACCGATATATGGATCGAGAGCCACTCAGGGTAGAGAATTACTGTTAATGGTTATGAAGATTGAGAGGTAATATTAGCAATAGAGGGGGTAGATGGAAGTGCGGATTATGGAAATAAGGAGGATATATGACCCAAAGAGGCTAATATGTCGATAGACCCTTAAAGAGTTTAAGGGTAGCATCGAAGAGGTAGTCTGTTCCTCAATTTGATCTTTCTTTGTTCCCAACATTTTGACGATTTATTTTTCGGCTTTTTAAGCTGCGTGATATCAGAATAAAGAAATAGATTAGCACGGGATATGAAGTGGAAAGTTTGCATTGAATCAATTGCTAGATCCTCTGCTAGGAAAGTTGGTTCACTGTGTCCTACTAGACAATTTTTCTCGACCTAATTTAATCTGAAATATTCGCTCATTCTTTCAATATTGCTGCAAAATGTAGTGTGATTCCCCTCTTATTACTTCGCTTTACTCATAAGCTGTGCTTCGACCAGAGGATTTAGTGAACAACCTCAGGCAAGATAATAAAAAAAGACTCCTTGTAACTTATTTTTAGTCCCAGAATGGGCATGTATATTTTTTAAGATTCCGAAGAAGCATTTTTTGTACTCGATTGATTAACTGATTTGATTTTATCGCATATCAACAGCTTTTCCTTTTTTATACCGTGACCCGTAGGGTCGTTGGGACACTATGTGTACTGCAGCTACAGTAGAAGTGGTGTTTCTTGGGCAAGATACCCTGACCGAGCCCTACCCTCTCTAGGCCGGTTTTGAATTCAGTGTTTTTCCTTCTCTCAGACCAATTGCCACCCAAGGCTATAGAACCCAATCTGTCCTACTATTTACCCTATAGGGTCGTAGGGGAATCATGTGTACTGCAGCTACAGTAGAAGTGGTGTTTCTTGGGCAAGATACCCTGACCGAGCCCTACCATCTCTAGGCCGGTTTTGAATTCAGTGTTTTTCCTTCTCTCAGACCGATTGCCACCCAAGGCTATAGAACCCAATCTGTCCTACTATTTACCCTATAGGGTCGTAGGGAAATCATGTGTACTGCAGCTACAGTACAAGTGGTGATTCTTGGGCAAGATAGCCTGGCCGAGCCCAATCCTCTCCAGGTTTTGAATTCAAAGTTTTTCCTTTTCCAAGAAGGTTATAGAATTCGGAGTTTTTCCTTATAGAATCCAGTCTGTCCTGCTATTTACTCATAGCTGACGGGGAGAAGAAGAGGATTCAAGAGTATTAGCACGTAAGTTAATGCAACAGATCTAACTGGAATTCGAACTCAGCTCACTGATTCCTCAATCCAAGCCGCTATCCATTACTCCACTGTGCCTCCCTTATGCGTCATTTAATGCTAAAATTTAAATTTCTTGGGAGCTTGTAAGTAATAAAATTATGATATATGTTCTTCTGCCTTCACAGTTGAATACATGGTAGATGATACTCAGCTTTTTTGCATATACTTGTTTGTAGGGACATAATTACTAGAGGCGGTAATATACGTGTTTCAAATTGTAGTTTTGTTAAAGTTATATTTTAGAATACAGTTTGATTTCTTTAATTGTAGGATAATTTGTAGAATAGGATTATATAAAATCATATAAAATATATAATTTATAGGTATGATATATAAAATCAGGACATTAATCCATATATGCATAGGATATATGGATTAACGTCTTGAAAGAGTTCTTTCATGTTGGTGGTTTGATTTTGCTCAGCGGCATACCAACACTTCTATGGGTTATTTAATGTTAAAATCTAAATATTTTTTACGCAATTTCATTTACTTATTTTTTTTTTTTAGATAATAATGGTTTTAGTCATACAAGTCTTACTAATTAACCTGTAGTTGGAGGGAAAGAGGTGTATTAATACCTTTCCCAAGAGTATTTGCTCGTAAGTGAATATAACGAACCCAACGGGAATTGAAACTCTGTCGTCTGATTAACAATACTAAGACATTATCCAGTACACCACCCGCAACATCATTACAAGCGGCCACCCGTCTAAATACTGACCAGATTCGACGTTGCTTAACCTTAGTGATTGTTCTAGAAGCGGTGTTTCAATGTGATTTCGTCGTAGGCCAATCCGTTCGAAATCTGCTTTTTTGCCACTCATCCGTTTCTGCCCATCGTGTCTCCGCGCGCTTTCTCCAACACCAGACTATGACCGCACCCGTGTCACTAATACAATTATCACTAGCCCCAGAGCTAACAGTATTCTGTCCAGTGACGATTGTCGCGTCACTAGATATTATGGCCTTGAATCAATCATGAAAGCGATCAAACAACTCGATCGTGTGATTAAGACCTTGCTTGGTTTATTGAAGAATATACACTTAGATAGTAAAAAAACAGAATGGTGGTTGCCAGAACAAGTAGTGTCAATAATCACAAGTCCACCTTCCTGTAAAGCAACAAGAGGTGCAAATTTTTTACAGATTTTGGCAAGCAAATATATATAGCCTGACGTGCCTTTTAACCGATCCGGCCACAGAGGATCGTTCGGTTAGCAAGGTCGAATTTACTGCTTTTAAACTTCAATCTTCCATGAATCTCTCACGTACATTCATATCTGCTCATGGCGTATCAAATGTAAACAAATGACGTCATACTTTATGAAATGGACAAAGTCCGACAATTATTTTAAGACATTTTAAAAGGCACATCAGGCTATATGACGGTTTCGTATAGGATACAGGTTCGAATCCTGTCGGAGGACAAATATTTTCTATGGAAATTTCTCGGACATTCAGGTTGGTAAATGTTGTTTAATACTGTTTATTATAAACAGAGCATTTACTTAAAAAATTGTATCTATAAAAAAAATGTATAAACATAAAATGTCTTAAAACAAATTACATTCTTTAGCTCACACCTAAAACTCACCCTGCCACGCCCACATTCCCTGAGTATTCCATTAGTGAGATGTAAATTCCATTTGAGCAGCTTATTCCCGTAAACCGCTGCTTTGTGGAACCGACTCCCAAGAGAATTTTTCTTACAATCTTGACCTCATTAAGTCTAGGGTTAACCGTTACCTTGTCCACATATCCGCATAAACTGTACCTGTGACTCTGTAATCTTCTACCTCGAGTAGCACTCGGACCTTGTATGATGTGAGCATCATTGTAAAAACAAAAAAATAAAGTGGTGTCAGCCTAGTAATCCAAGTGGGAATAATCCAAAGATTCTCATTCGCCTTGGAAAGTTGTACTCTTCTTAATGGACACCAGTTTCTCCTTATGGACGCAGTTTCTTCCTAGAAGCACCCACCGCCCACATTTCTAAAAATGCGGACCTTCTAATATCGAGATGCTGTCTCATCTGACCCGGAGTGGTTTGCTCTGCGAGGCTTGCAGTTTTTCATGTGATTTTTGGTTCTTCCTAGACGGATCAAACACTCAAATAAACAAGGTGGCCGCTGCCCGCGTTGTACTTCCCTGTAGGAATATTCGATCAGCAGGGTTTGTACAGTTTTGCCAACCCGTTGAGTTACACCCTCTTAGGTTATTTTTACTAATCTAAGAAGCGACAAATGAGTTCCAAAATATTTTTCCCCGTATCCTTGCTTAATTTTGATTAATGCGCAGCTGACATCCACTGCCTTTGCCCAATCTCCGTACTAATACAGTTTCACAATTTTATTCAGTAACTGATTGAATAATCATTTATATACAGGTCGATAAACTCGTATACCACACCGTCGGAACATTCTGATGCAATAACAGTTACTTCCCTTAGCTGCTAAACCCGAGCTATTTTTTTAGGCTTTCACCGAACCTTACATTTCTCAGCTGTTTGTTTCTGAAAATACTTCGATCCAATATTTCCTATTCGGGAGATTGGTCATGGTTTAGTAGAGCTTTTTTGGAATGCACTCCACATCACTGTTTAACTTCTGTATACTTATATTTATTTACATTATTCATAGTCTGATCAGAGTCCTCATTTTCGCTATCATTATCACAACGTTTCGGCTGTTATACACTCCGGCCTTCTTCAGATGTCTCTCGATTGGGGTAGCCTACAGGAAATTTCGAACTGAACCCTTTATTTAATCTGGAGAAATACAGGGGTAAATTGTTCTCACTTCGGCGTCCTTGTTTCCTGCTTACGGTCGGATTTCCAGTTCCGTCAACTCTGTACTTCTGACGTATCCGGCTGAAAACGGAAATTTAATTCTGTAATTATTATTTTCTCCTCGCCCCCACCCCTACCAATAGGAGTAGATAGGTTTGCCTATCGCCCGGTTCTCACTCCTCCTCGGTCATTTTGAACAGGAGTAGGAGTTCAGCCTTTGTTTCCTGTCCCGGACTGGGTTTCTGGTTCCTTCAAAAGCCTACTTGAACTCTGTACTCCTAACGTCACCGTCTGAACTCTGAAATTTTATTCGCTAATTAAATCTTCACCTCTTCAAGTCTAGAATTAGCTATCTATCTTTCCTGTTAGCTTGTCCTTTCTTACATTAATACAACTCCACACAGTAACACTCTAACTTGAGTGGCCCTCGGGCATTGTATTGGGTGAATATTATTAAAATTATCTGTAATTTAATTTATTCGAACTATTGTTTTTACCTTATAGTTGTTACTATAACACAACGTTTCGGTCAAGTGCCCTCTGGCAATCATCAGGTGTCCATTCGTGGAGTAATGGATAGCGGCTCGGAATGAGGGATCGGAGAGCCGAGTTCGAATTCCAGTCTAATTCATTACATTCACAGACGTGTTAATATCATTGGTAAAAGTATGAATCCTCTTCTTCTCCCCGCTCCCATCTATGGATAAATAGCAGGACAGAGTGGGTTCTATAGCCTTGGATGGCAACTGGTCTACCGCAAGAAGAAATGGCGACCTATCGAAAGATACATGATCGCCTAAGCGTGTATCACGCATGGCACATAAATGATTGCGTTTAGTTCTTGTGATGTCAGTTCCTGCGGAAAAGATATATTGTTTCACTCCCTGATCTAGGGAATGAACTCAAGACCACTAGATAACCGTAACAAATGTTTAATCAACACCTGTATCCATTACGCCACCGTCCATGAGTAGCGCATCTTGGCAGCCTTTATATTCAACGTCATATGGTTTTGACATTTGTTTTGATAATGCTGTCTTTCTTTGTGAGTGAGTATTGCATTAACATTTTTTTGAAGATAATGTTTTTTTCTTAGCATAAGGCCTACTTTTTACTCCATAGCGGGGGGTAGAAGAGATGGCTTCATACACTTCCTCGGGATATTTTCGCGTAAGTGAATGCAACGAACTCTACTGGAATTTGAACTTTGCTCCAAGATTTCATAAACGGGGGAGGTAAGAAGTGCATATAACGGCTCACTCTAGAGGTTGAGATTATAGTGATCGGGGAAGCATCCCTCAGGGAGTCTGTTCTGCAAATTGACAGTCCTGTGGAATTTTGTCCTTACCAAATAAGTGCGAAAAGAGTGAGAATGCGTTTACTTCGGGTTCGTGACATGGCAGGCCCCTTTTTTTTTTGACAATGACATTCACCCTGCACAAGACCCAAAAGCCACACGAGGGAGAGGCCTACATAAGGAAAATTTTTAGAAGGAACCAGAAATACAATCCTAAACAGGAAGCAAGAGAAAAAATCTACTCCTGTTCAAAAGATCGAAGTGGATGGCGAACCGGGCGATAGGCGGACCTATCTATTCCTATTAAACATATCTACTAGATGTAAAGGTCTGAACTGGTTAAACTAAAGAATGTGGCTCGTCTGAACATTTGCCATGGAAATAGCGATCGATTATCAGTGTTTAATCCATCACCCACAAGAGTGAATAATATCTTTTGGACAGCGAGGATTAGGCAGCACGAGCCATTATAGCAGCAATGCTCCATTTTTGGTTTGATCTAAATCTTGTAAAGATAGTCACGATGTTTGACGTACATGTTGGGTTGGTGAGCAATCTGGTGAACCAGTTTCCCCATAAGCATGACTTACGCAGTAATAACAATAAAAATTGCTCTTACACTCATTATCAACCTTGACATCAGCATGATCTGTTAATGCGTCCAAAGATATATCAGACTGTTTTCCACACGGTATATCTTGATTTTCATGTATTTTTCGTAAAGTTTCTTTTATATTTTTACGATTTAAATGTTAATTTCTTAAAAGATCGATAACAAGTATGATTGAATTCGTTCCTTTTTTTTTTATCTGATTACTCTCCCTTGTTGCTAGTTATACGACCAGAAACGATCTCTACTATGATGCCCTTCAGATACGCTCTGGGCAATATTCTTTCCTTCACCTAAGGGCATTCGGTTTTGAAAATATGTCTTTTTCTCTACGAGTCCGCTTTCAGATGTATTTTTCAGCTTGTCTCTGTCACTCACTCACCCGTTATCGATCGACCTATTCATTTATTTAATCCATTCTTTTAACAGCAAATTATATATCTCATATAAATTTACTTGGCCAAATTTATTTCTACCTACCTATTTAGAAAACTGCAAAGTTCCTCCCATATCTGTTTCGACTTGATTGCGATTCTCACTTGGTTTATACGTCGTGTCCCGTCAGAACGCGCGGTCAAACATGGTTTTCCACTATTTCTTTTGTATCCCTTAACAATATTTCTCTATTTACTATTCCTCCACCATTTATATCCACCCTTTTCCCCAGCTATTGGTTAAATAGTTGGGATCTTTTCTGGTAAATATTTAATATTAATTCGCAAAGAAAAACGTTTTCCCTTTTTAGTGTTTCTCCAACATTTATATCCATCTCTTTCCCCAACTATAGGTTAAATAGTTGGATTGTTTCTGGAAAAGATGTAATATTGATTCACAAAGAAAAATATTTTCTCCTTTTACTATTCCTCCAAAATTTCTATCTCTTTCCCCCACTATAGGTTAAATAGTTGGATTGTTTCAGTAACATGTAATATTGACTCGCAAAGAAAAACATATTCTCCTTTTACTATTCCTACAATATCTCCATCATCTCTTTCCCCCACTATAAGTTAAATAGTTGGATCGTTTCTGGAAAATATGGAATATTGACTCGTAAAGAAAAACATTTTCTTACAAGCCAAAATATGTCTCGGCTTGAAATTAGCCACAAGGTTTTGATAAGCTATAAAACATAAACCAAATCCAAATCTCACTTCAAATCTTATTCCATTTGTTCCTATTCATCATTACTCTGTTACATTAGTCTACCTCGTTGCATTCGCATCTATCTGCGGCTGTTTTTTATCAAAAGCAAAACTGTTTACAAGTTTTTTTTCTCTTTAAATACGAATATAAAAATAAAGCAATAAAAAATAAAAAACAAAAATATATTTTAAAATATTTTCCCCTTCTCTTTTTATATATATATATATATATATATATATATATATATATATATATATATATATTCATACATGTTTCATTAAATAATATAGAAATGTGTTTATTTTATGTAAATTCTTTTCATAACGTCTGATAAGCTTAAAAACATTATCATTAAAAGAAGAAAGAAAATCACAATATTGATACATATTTTTTAATCCAATCTAAGCTTTCGGCTTTCATAAGCCATTATCAAAGATGACAATTACTGCACAATATATTAAGCAATACACGGGCAAGACAGTGATGATAGTCTATTCCTGTTTACATGGATGATTTCCAAGCAACGATAAACACGTGCATATAAGACGCTGGAAGCAAAAACCGCACCGCAGCTCATGACGTGACACATGACCACGCGAGAGTGAATGCGAGAAGTATTAAGTATGGGAAGCCGTTGGTATAAACCAATGGCTTCTGTTACCAATTATAGACATTTAAGGATATTTGTGGAGATTACATAGTCTATTTTGTTTAGGTTAGGTTTCAATATATATGGCCAGCTATTATATATATACGAGTGGCCAGCTATTATATATATATATATATATATATATATATATATATATATATATATATATATATATGTATATAGCTGGCCACTCATATTCGAGGATACCCGACAATTTTTATTACAGACGCTTGCACAACACCCACAGAGCCCACCTGTAGTTTATACTGCAACTATACTGAGCAGACCTTAGTTACAGTTTCTGGAAGAGAGCGTGTTATCTAGTGTGATGAACAGTTTGAACAAGGCCAGCATACTCAAACCCTCGGTGACTTGGGTATGGTTTTCAGGCACTTTTGAAAGGAGCCGTACGCTGGTATGCCCCCCCTCCCCAACGCACACACTTCAGACTGATAACATCAGGAAATCTACTTCCTGACTAATCAACCGTGAGATTCAAACACAGGTCACATGTTCAGAACGTCCTAACCACTCGGCCACGCACGTATGTATGTATGTATGTATATATATATATATGTGTGTGTGTGTGTGTGTGTGTGTATAGTAATATATATATATATATATATATATATATATATATATATATATATATATATATATATATATATGTGTGTGTGTATGTATGTTGATGGATCATTCAGGTTGATATCTTCACATAGAGTTCTAATTCGCCGAAGCATGTGTCCTTATGCGAAAACAATATTTTTAGGTCAGTAATGTAATTTTCCTGAAGCCCTTTTGTTCCGAGATCCCCAGCGACGCATACGGCCGTTCATTGGTCAATTCGGTTTATAGCAGCCTTTTCATATATATATTTTATATATATATATATATATATATATATATATATATATATATATATCAGTTTTAAATATTTTAAAAGTTTAATACATATGAAAATAACATTTTTCTATTAGTGCATTTCGTTTACAGACATTTTTATGCAGAGCAATGTTTCAAAATGGCCGTTTGTCTTGTTATATTTCATGTATGTATTGTTCAAAATTTGCTATATTTATAGTGAAGATAGTGTGTTTCGATATGTTAACAGTGTGGATACAGGCATCAATATTGATTTTTGATTGTCCTTAAAACCATATTTCCTGTACTTTGTCTGAGAAGGATTATTCGTAACTTAGAAACTCAATGATTAAAATTAATCGAGAGAAAATGTCGTTTTTAATAGCATTTGCCTTAAAGACTATACAGTGTTGATTCCTATGTCTACACTCTCGCTCTATTATCATACACACACAGACACACACACAGACACGCAAACACAGGCACACACACACGCATATATATATATATATATATATATATATATATATATATATATATATATATATATAACCCAATAAGTTTGATTAAAAATAACCGACAAGTTTAATTTTTATTGTATTTTCCAATTTCCAACATCTTATTTCAAAATACAATAAAGATTAAACAGACAAATATTGTCAGTTCTTTTTAATCAAATTTGTTTTGATGAATACTTGCTGCCTAAATAAATCTGGTACATATATATATATATATATATATATATATATATATATATATATATATATATATATATATATATATATATATGTATGTATGTATGTATGTATACATGTATGTATGTATGTACATAGTGTTATCTTTGTATTTTGGACAGCTCGTAAGAGTTTGAAAATGGAAGGTGTTGAACGACGAAGTGATCTAGAAACAAAATGGCAGCCACCATATACACCTGAACACAGATAGTTGGGCAAAATCACCCTTTTGTTTACTGCAAGCCAACCGCAGTATTTTAACCATTTTTTCTCTCTGAAAATTTTTATGACGACTGTTTTTTTTAGATCTCGGTTCGTCTATCGAGAATTCTTGTCTTAACTTTAAGCTTAAAAGCGAAATGACCTAAAGCGGTGAATATTTACATGAGAAGAACTTTACTGGTTTATATCTTGAAATAAGGATGAAACTTTGTAACAAACATAATTAAGATTCAGTCTCGATTAATCGAAACGTGTCTGTTTAAATTATCTTAATTGGCTTGCGTTTGTTATCATATATGAATATTTTCATAATTAAAAAAAAATCGTAGGTATTTTTCCGTTCAGCGGCGACGACCTCTACTCAAATTTCATTATCGTCTTCAGGCATTACGTACCAAATTAAATAATAGATGTTTTTTGCCATTAATGATTGCCTTAATTCTTGACGACAGACGGTTCCCTTCTTCCTGGTTCTCAGTGAATTTATATTGTGAAATATTATAGTAGATTTATTAAAATTCTATAGTAAAATTACCAATCCATTTACATTAGCTATATTATAATGATCCGATTTCTGTTCATGAGTGCGTTACTATAGCACTTAAAAAACAGCACATCGTAGCGAAACTTTTCTTAGCTCAATACCGTTAAAGCATTCTTACTTGAAGAATATATCAATTTCTGTTTCAACTTTGTAATTAATAATGCGCTTTCTCTAAATATAACTGCCTGCATCGAGGAGAAACATTTTCTCAAGTAAAATAACTTATACTACCTACTGTGTAAATATTTGAATATTATTTAAGCAAATATATAGCCTTTTTAAGATATTTCAGTATATATTTTGGTATGTAGTCTGGTAAACGTCAAATTGCAACAACATGAAACAATGGCTCAGCGGTATTAGGTATTCCGATGACAGTACTGAAGTCTCCCACATTTTCTCATGCATGTCCACTGGTATAGGCGCACTGAGTTTGTGCATTAGACGATAAGGCCTGCAGCGATAAAGTTCTGTCGTTGTCAATGGGTTCATTGCCCAATGGGTTCATTGCCCAATGGGTTCATTGCCCAATGGGTGTAATCTCATGGAGATTCTCAGGTGCACTTATTGTATTCCATTCAAATGGGGCCGAATACTGGGTCGTTGGCCCCCTGGTTGGTCATTTCAATGAATTGCGATATTTACTGTATTTCTCAACAGAAATAATTTCCGGTATATTAAATTGTATTTATTGAATAGTTTCCCTTATATATTGACAAATAATTATCAGTATTATTGTATTCAAATATTAATAGTTCACAATATTTATCAGAGGTGGATTCGGAGTTTTACAATGTTTCACTCTTCAGGACACAGATAAGGATTCATATCTCTGTCCTAAAGAGCGAAGCATTGCGAAACTTTGAGTCGATATTCCTTAAGTATCGTGATTTTTCAATATTTTCAATACAAAATTACAGGTTTTTTTTATCAACAAATTCTCTTCATCTTGAGATACTTTAAATTACATAATTTTACCTGCGATATTAAAAGTTTTTATTATTTTCATCTAATTTCTTTCAATATTAAGTGACTTGGTATCGAGTTTAATGATCGCCTATGGCGGCTTTTATTTACTGCTAATAGCTTTATTCTGTCAGTGACCCCTGCATTAATATATGTCCCATGGAAATAGTTTTAATAGAATTTAAAGCTAAATTGATTAAATGACAATTATTAATTAAAATCTTTCCAATTGTTCTTTCTATAAAGTCGGCGGGTCTTAAATAACGTAGCTGTAAAAATGGCGGGTGACGGAGTGAAAACTGACCAAGGCTTAAAATACAGTCCACGTTAAAATACAAATGCGGTTGATTTATTTTCTTATCGATCTTCTACCCGTGATATCAAACGTTATATATACAATTATTATTACAGTTCTGGGTATGAAGATAATCTACAGCCGGCAGCAAGACCTCTAATCAGGAGATTTTGTGGAGCGTGGAGCCACCTCTTAATTGCTGATCTGGAATGGTAGCACCTCTTAGGGTCACAGCTATGGTCAAATATTGAAAACCCAAACAAAAACAAAACATTATGAAAGTATAAAAATACATTTTTATAGTAAAACTATCAGCAATACATTTTTATATTGTAAAATGACTATCAATACAATTTTATAGGATTACCAACAATACATTTTATAGGATTACCAACAATACATTTTATAGCTAAATAACCAACAATACATTTAATCTTTACTTTATGATATCAATGAACACTCGTTGACACTTTTGTGATGCCAAAGAATACTCGTCGTCACTTTCATAATGTCGTTGTGGTAGAGACTTTGTAATCGCAGATACAACTATAGTAACGCCGTTGAACAATACTGGTGTCAGACGCCTTCGAATATCACTCGCACTAATAGTACTTGCTCGATAATACTCGCTCGACAAGTAATTCGTATAGTGATCTGAATAGAGGAATAGTATAATGAATAGAGTGGAGAATAGCGACCCGTATAGTATAGAGGATATACTAGAAATAGAGATCCGAATAGTGCAGAGGATAAACTAAAAGTTAGTTTTCAGCTATATCCTACATATATGCGTTTCCTCTATGGCTTAATTCAATAATGGGATCGCCTGTGTTTGCTCACTGGCGATTTATGTTCAAACTCAAGTGTCGGCAGCGACACTTTATTCCTATATAACACTTTAGTTGTCGGCATAAAATAACATTTAAACCATATTTAATTGACGCCATAAAATTGTGTTCAAAATGTTTAGATTTCAGCATTAAATAGCCCCTAGAGGTTGATATGCAATTAAAGAAAATCAGCCAAACAAGCACCATAAAAGAACTCTTTCATGGCATCAATCCATATAATATTCTACAATTTCTTAAACGAGACTGTATTCTAAAGTATGACTTGAAGAAAACAACATAAAGCACGCGTAAAAAGCTTAATTTTTCAGAAACCATTGCAGATATTTTTTTTTTTTGTTATTTGTCAATCAGTGTGCAAATATTTTTCTTTCCTAATAACATATCGCTATGGTTACTTGTATTATTCGATCTGTGTTGATAGAAAACTTCCAGATGATTGTATTATCTAGTCTCTTAACATAACAGTTTACAGCTAATTTTTCTCATATAGTGACGACAGATCTACCAATGCATATATTGACCTACCCTGTTATGATGCTTTCTGTATTCATTGGGTACGATTATTGAGCATCCTAAGATAAGGTGATCAATAATTTCAATCTATTGGCCACAGAACCTACATTTTGGGTCCACACTATTGTGCAAGATATTAGCTTGGTAGTTTCGTGTAAGCAGTTTCTGGTCCTGTGCAATAAGAATAAAACCTTCAGTCTCACTTTTATGTTCTGAAATCCTCGGCTGCCGGCGGGTTGGGAATTGATCGACATTAGTATTTTTGCTTCGGAGAAGGAACTGGCTGGGTAGGGGTTTTTTTTGGTTCCAATTTTCTTTATTTTCTTTTGGCCTATCTTTTCCAATTCTTGTTTTAGTTTGCTTGTTGATTTCGTGTCAGTTGTATCGACTTCAGGGCTATTTGAAATATTTTACCTGAATTCCCTTGCGTATTTATGGGCTTCTTTTGAGGCAGAATAAGCCTTTTAATTTTTGTTTCTGCTTGCGTTGTAATATTATTATTACCTGAGAGTACAGAAGGTCAACAAAGTGACGCTGGAGTACAAATATACGAAACCAAATACACCACGAGAGACAGTCTGATAAAAAAGCAGATGTACCCTAAAAAAAGACTTCCTGGATTAAATGCCAGAAAGTTAAATCATAATTGTGAACGTCATCATGACACCGAGAAGCTCCACTAGACGCACTAACCAGATCATATTCCTAAAATGGCAATACAGTAGCCTCGATATTATACACCTGCTGATAGAATAGCTTCGTATGGGGTCTTCTTTCAAGTTCGGAACTCTGGCTATCAATCGGATAAAGCCAGACCAGAAAAATACTTACCCACGTCCTACTTCATGAAGAGACAAATAATCTATAAATGAGAAGAGATCACAGACATACAACCCGAAGTGAACCAATGTTGTTTACCCAGGAATCAAAGCAGAAGAACTTCTTGAGTCGGAAAAATCATGGGATGGGGTCCAGACAATGAGACAAATTCGCTCAATTGGGAAATCGTGTCGAATTTTAATAAAATCAGCGCAAAAGTGTAGACGGGACCCAGTTAGAAATATCTTCATGTTGAGTAACCCTGTCTACTCAGGCGGTCACCGATTGAGAATGTTCTTAAATATTTTGATATGATTGCAAGTCCCCTCATTTTTTAGACTCAAACAAAAACTATTTGGCTATAAATTTCCTCTACTACTCCCACCCATTAACAGTGCTTAAGCCACAAGGAACGTCCAATTAATTAACCAACTACGAAACAAGTCTATTGTACAGAAAAAGTTATTTATTGTAGCCCTTCTGAATTCAATAGGACAAATCATGTACATGTTAAAACCTTGGATAAGTTAAGATCAGAAGCAATTATTATTATTAGCTGATATTTTTCGAAAGTATTTTCGCTAGTTTAGACTTTACTACAAAACATAGTCTTGAGATGATACATAAAACATCTATGATTTCACTGTTATTAATGTTATTACTGTATATTGGAATGTATGAAAAGTATTTCACTTTTTACAGACCTTTACTCAAAAGCATATTCATATATATATATATATATATATATATATATATATATATATATATATATATATATATTATAATCATTTTTTTAATATAATTCCATCGCAACACAGAAATTACTATGTTTCGAAACTGGTCAGCAATATTCAGGTTTAATTTCAATATTAAACCCTTATTACCGCGTGGTAGTCTCATCCTCAAGCGTTGTTTTGGAATAACTATGCTACGGAATGTTTTACTCATTTATAGTTTTGAAATAGGGGTGTGTTCTAGGGTTTGTTATTCATTACCAAGAGGTCACTGCTTTGATTGATGTAAGGGTGTTTGTTATATGTCATGTTTTTGGAGTTGTGTTAGATCGCGCATTTCACTTTTTCTCCAAGAAACATATTAAAGCTGAAAGTAATTATAACGATAGACAAGTAGCTGTAATTTACAAGAAACTGACATAATAATGAAGATGACAGTGCTACCGATTGTTATTGGAATACTCGGAATGGTTTCAAAAACCGTCAAATTCAACAAGCATACTTCGGAAAGTGTTGCGGTATGGAATATATTTGCGGCCACATAATCACGACTGACTGCTGGTGTGAAAACGAAATGAATACAAAAAAAAAATAAATAAATAAAAGACAAGGAAAATGAAAAATACATCAGTTTTTTCCAGTTGAAAATCTGGATCTGGCTGGTTTTTAAAAAACAAATACAAAAAATAGAGGTATTAGGTAGGATGCGTTTTTTCATATATATATATATATATATATATATATATATATATATATATATATATATATATATAAACTATAGAGGAAGAAAAATCATAGAAGAAGGAGAAGACCTATCAGCATTTAATCTTGGCTGATATAATCTTCACAACATAAGCTACGCGGATGACGCTGTGCTGAAGGCAAACTCAGAAATTTGAAAAACTCTTAGGCAAAACATAATGGAAAGCGAAGAAAAACCGTTAACTATATATAAGAA
Source organism: Acanthosepion pharaonis (assembly GCA_903632075.3). Taxonomy (NCBI): domain Eukaryota; kingdom Metazoa; phylum Mollusca; class Cephalopoda; order Sepiida; family Sepiidae; genus Acanthosepion; species Acanthosepion pharaonis. The sequence goes on from CAHIKZ030000595.1 coordinate 482,827, forward strand.
ATAAAAACAGAATATATAATTATCAGCCAAAGGGATTGTACAAGATGTGAGCTATATATTGGCGACGTCAAAATCAAGAAACTTCTTTGTGTATGTATCGTGTCGCTTCTGGACGTTGCTCTCCACAATTCCCTGTCCTTTGTATCTCTAGTTACTTCCGTCTTTTTGTCACATCTCCCCCCCCAATCTCTGTTATGCATTTACCCAAACTCGTTATGCGCTGCTTGTATCTGTTACTCTTGCTTTGTTCTGCGAGTGTCAAACTTTCCGAGCCGTCTTTCCTCAGTTTTGTCCTATGAATTTCAAATGTCTCTTTCTGATGTTCCGTATTTTGTTTCTATTTTCTGTAAAACTTCGACGTTGTACACGTGATCATTCAATGGTATCCTCATCATCCTCCTGTAGAACCACATTTGCAACACGCCTCTTATGAGTATATTCTCCAGCATTCACTGCTATATAGGTGGAGTAATATTACATAACAGTACAGTAATCATTTAGTTGTTTCTAACGAATTGTTTCTGTTTCTTAATAATTTGCTTAGCTTTTTGAAGGCTTCTTTCGCTATTCCAATGAAGCTTACTATTTCGATGTCACATTTTCAGTCGTGTGTTGTAACACGTCGCATACAGGAGAATTGATATTGCAGAGCGGGGGAACACTTCTTTTGTTTTGTTTCTAATTAAATCTTCCTGTTCCTTAATACGTTGCTTAGCTTTTGGAAGGCATCTTTCGCTATTCGAATGAAGCTTCGGATTTCTGTGCCGCACTTCTCCTCCTCAGTTAAAACACTTCCCAGCTATTTAAATTGTTGCACTTGTTAAATCGTTGATTTTGGTATCCCTGATTTGTAATTTGTATTTTGGGCTGCCCCTTTTGCTGACAACCATGCATTCTGTCTTCTTGCAATTGATGACACAGAAATTCGAAGCCTCATAGCAATGGGGATAGTTTATCATCTAAAAACCCAGTAAAATACTGAGACATGGGAAAATATAGGGCGAAACTAGAAAAGAGTACTGAACTGTTATAGAATATCAATCGCCCCACATGGTGTTGAATGCTGGAGAAGTTCCTCTCAGATGAAGAGTAGATTTGAATCGACAGAAATGGGGTTCTACCGGCGTTCACTAAGAACAACATGGACGGAACACGTGAACAATAAGGAGGTTTTAAGAAAATAGTAACTATGAAGAAAGGTATACTTACAATCTGAATGAGACTTGAAGCGACAGTGATGTGGTTTTACCGACGAAGGCTAAGAATACCATGCATAGATCATGGGAACAATGAGGAAGTTTTATGAAAAATAATAACTACGAAGAAAGGTATACTTACAATCTGAATGAGACTTGAAGTGACAGAAATGTAGTTCTACCGAGGAATGTTAAGAATACCATGCATAGATCATGTGAACAATAAGGAAATTTTAAGAAAAATAGTAACTAGGAAGAAAGGTATACTTACAATCTGAATGAGACTTGAAATGATAGATATGTGTTTCTACTGACAGATGCTAAGAATACCATGGACAGAACATGCTAGCAATCAGAAAGTGTTAAGAAACATAAGAATTACAAGGAAACGTATACTTACAATCAGAGAGAGAGAGAGAGAGAGAGAGAGAGAGAGAATCTGAAATCTCTGGGGCACATAAGGAAAGAACTGAGAGTATAATCTGACAAAGAGAATCAAGGTGAAACTCCGAGAATCTTGATTAATAAATTTCTAAGAAGGAATGATTGAAAGGTGTTAAAATCTGGTAGTGAAGAATCAAGAGTTACTCTGAGCAAGAAAAGTCATTTGAAGAGGGCCATGAATTAGCATTCACAGGCCATACCGAAGTCAAGAGAAGCAGGATGAAACCCTGAGTAATCTACTTGACGAATTCGTATGAATGAAGTATTGAACAAAAACAAATACTGGGAGTGAAGGGTCAAAAATTACTTCGAACAACAAATGTCAGGAAATTGTGGAGAGCCATGATTTCATACTCACATGATATCTCGAAAGAAAGAGAATCAGGCGAAACAGCGAGTAGCCTACTTAATAAGTTTGTGAGAATGGATAGCAGAACAGAGACAGTGAAGGATGACGAAGGGTTCAAGTTAGAGCAACAAAAGGCAGGAAGTTGTGGAGAGTCATGAACCCCCCACTCCTCGAAGGAACAACGCACATTAAACGAAGAAACATTATATACATATTGTATGGATATGGATTTCATTATCCTTACGCTTCTCCGTGTTTATTTTTTATAGCATTACTATTTTATTAGATCTACTTTCAAGCAAAATTATCCCCATCAGTATTCTGTAGTAACTTCCACTTCAATTTCAAGATTATCGGTATCTACCAGTTCTCCCACGTCGGAACCGGATGTGACACAAGGTCGGGGTTTAAAGTGGGTCTTTCGGTCACACCGTGCAAAAATTCCTAAGCCCCCTCGACACTTCTCCTTTTGGGGACGCCCTAGTCCTCGGGTAATAAACAACAGCACCTTTCCGATGGACAGGTACTGCCTGGTGGAAAAATACCCTGGAGCTTGCGCTAATAATTGAAAAATACCAATTCCAACCAAAAAGCTGGTATTGCCTCCAGCTGTATCAACAGCTGTTTATATGGTGGAGATTTGCACATTTTTTTTTTAACCATTTCACCCCAAGCAAGGCGGGAAGCCACAAGGACGCAAGGGGTTACAGAAAATAGCAAGATCAGATAGGAGTGATAGAAGAAAGGATGAGGGTAGTAGATAGATTAAGGCAACTGGAGATGTCGATTGACATTACACTTGAATAGCTGGAGATTATAGCTCACAGGGAAACAGGAGAAGGGAAGAGAGTTCCACAGGCGAGAGGTGCGAGACATGAAGCTATTAGAGTAGAAGAGACGGCTACATTTAGGAGTTTCGACAGTGAAGGGGTGAGAGCGAGATGCCAGCCTCGTAAGGCGCTGGAACTCACGACGTCTGGGGACCAGCGAATGCAGCTCCTCGGAGCAATTTCCATGAAAGTATTTGTAGAACAGACAGAGGGAGGCGACGGTGCGTCTGTGAGAAAGTGACTGTAGACGAGACGCCAGGGCAGGGCCAACCATATTGCATATGAATACAACAATCTCCTTCGAAGAAGTCCTCTTCTGAAGCTACACACTTTAATCCTTTTATTTTTCGTTTCATTTGATGAAGGCGTTCCCGGGGGGGGTCCCTTTTTTGGGGGATAGACAGCTGCTAACACGTCGAATTTTCTCGGCTTTCCTCGATGTCTTGAAATCTTGTTCCTTTGAGTTTGGATTTGATTTTTGAAGAGGAAAAAGTCACAAGGGCTGAGATCTGGGGAATATGATGGTTATCGAACCTCGGGAATGTGGTGTTTGGCCCAAAACTGCTGCACAAGATATGGTCACTGATGGAACCTCTGTGGCATAGTGTGACACCACACTCCACACACTTTCCTTCTAAACACTGCTATAAACAACAGAAGTGAGCGATTTTATTGTATTGCTGGTATTATTTGTTTATTTACAAAAATGTTTTGCAAGTAATTTTTTTTAATGTATTGCTGGTAATATTTTTTATAAAAATGTGTTGCTGGAAATTTTTACTATGAAAATGCATTTTTATACTTTCATAGTGTTTTGACCACAGTTTGGTGTTTAACTATTTGCCCATATCTAGGAAAGTAACCATCCCGGATCAGGGTGGTCCTTGGAACAACAGCAATTAAGAGGTGGTTCCACGTTCCTCAAAGCCTTGCTGCCGGATGTAGTTTATCGTCATAACTAGGACGAAGGCTGAGCAAATCCTACCAAAATAAATAATTAACTTGTGTTTGGTAACTAACAAATTTAATAAAGACAGGATAGCGGGCATTCTTTTTTCGTAGAGAGATAAGTAGAAATGCCAGGCATGTGTATGCAATGAACTCAATAAATTTAAAAGGCGAATCTGTTTTCTTTTCCTTTCTTTATTTCTTTTTATAACCCTCTCTCAGTGTTCTCTCTTCCAGTCTATCTTTCTGTCTCCCTCTGTATCTTCCCTTCTTATTATTTTAATGTTTTTTCTCTCTTTTTCTATCTAATTTTCATTAACTATCTCTTTATGACGCTTTATATTTCTCCCTTTGTCGTTTTCTCTTCACCCCTTTCTTATTTCTCTCCTTCCTTCTTTCTTTATTACTTCTTTCTCCCTCTTTGTTTCTTTCTTATTTCTTTCTCCCTCCCTCCTTCTTTCTTATTTCTTTCTCCCTCCCTCCTTTTTCTTTCTTATTTCTTACTCCCACTTCTTTATTTCTTATTTCTTTCTCCCTCCTTCTTTCTTTCTCTCGCTCTCCTTCTTTCTTTCTTTCGCCCTCCTTCTTTCTTTCTTATTTCTTTCTCTCGCCCTCTTTCTTTCTTTCTTTCTTTCTTTCTTTCTTTCTTTCTTTCTTTCTTTCGCCTTCTTTCTTTTACTTTCTTTCTTTCTTATTTCTTACTTCTCCTTCTTTCTTTCTTATTTCTTTCTCCCTCCTCTTTTCTCCCTCCCTGCTTCTTTCTTTCTTATTATTTTTCTCTCCTTTCTTTCTTATTTCTTTCTCTCTATCTCTCACTCACTTCATATATCTATCTACCGTAGTAACTAAAGTATCGTACAAGTATTTATGATTATTTTTTGCGCATTATACACAGGCAATTTTTTTATTTTTTTGAAGCGATTAAAAATCATCATTTTTTAGTAACCGGTTGCACTATACGCAAGTAAATATCTTCGCGGGGGGGCACTAAAATTCAAACCAAGGAATTCAGGGTTCGCATTATACATTAAGTCGTCTTATACACGGGTATATATGGCGTATCTATCTTTCTCGCTTTCTATCCCTTTATCTTCATTTCTCGCTACCTTATTTCTTTCCTTATATGTTTCTTGATCCAGTCATAGTTCTCTCTTTCTCCTTTTTGTTTTCCTCTCTCTCTTTCTTCCACATTTTTATTTTCTTATTCTCTCCCTCTCTTCTATCTATCTATCTATCTATCTATCTATCTATCTATCTATCTATCTTCCTCTCGCTCTCTTTTGTAATTCTGGCTCCTCAATATGCTGTCCCTGTTTCGGTAAACAATATTTAGAAGATGCGGGACACGACATTTTAAAAGGCTGATATGGTTGATCGATTCGAGAAGAAAGTAACGATTTTTATATATTTCAAAATTCGGCAGATATATTGGAGAGCAGGGACAAAGAAGAACAAGCCGGACGGAAGCCGACTTGTATTAAAATACCTATATCTTTGACGAACGACTTCGAATAAAATCAAATCGAAGCGCACGGACGTGAACCTATCAGAAGAGAAAAACGAGACTCGCGTCTAGTAATAACAACTGAAATATGATACTCTCCGACATCGCTTAATTAAAATCAATAAGAAACGCCAAAAAGCACAAGACGACAACAAGCACATGTCGGGTTCAAACAGCATACAGGCGAAATGCCATAAGCATAGCCAAAATGACGCGACCTCCAACCAGAAATCGAAACACTCAATGGTAGGATTCTATCAACGTTTTATGACTAAGCCAAAACAGTAATCAATAAAAGTCGATATGAAATATATAATCGTAACATAGTTTGGCACAAGGAAGCGCCGGTGAGAGCCATTATCAAGAATGTTCTTGATTAACTGAATATATAGATTTTTTTTTTATATGTATATATAACGATTGTAATGGGCTCCTCCAGGCAGTGTAATGGTTAACAAGAAGAATTATGACGAAGTAGCGAGTTCGATCTTCACTGGGTGCCCCATACTTTCGACCTTGTGCCACATCTATACTACGCTTGGTAAATCACTGGACACCTCGAAGTGGTACAATGGTTAGCAAGATTGTCTCGCTAGAACAATTACGACTGAGTAGTGAGTTCGATCCTCACCGGGTGCCCCATACTTTCGGCTTTGTGCCACATCTATACTACGCTTGGAAAATCACTATTTGGGCACATCGAGGTGTCGCAATTATTACCAAGCTTGGCTCGATAGAAATATTACGACTGAGTGGGTGCTCCATACTTTCGGCCTTGTGCCACACCTTAGCTACGCTTGGAAAATCACTATTTGGGCCCCCTTAAGGTGGTGTAATGGTTAGCAATCTTGTCTCGCTAGAACAATTACAAGTGAGTTCAATCCTCACTGGGTGCCCCTTGCTTTCGGCCTTGCGTCACATCCAAGCTACGAATGAATGTATAATGATTGGAATGTTATTAATTTCCAAATACGGTCAGCATGTTGTGGCCGTGTTCATAATTAATATTACTGAAAGTTGTTTTTTTTTGTCTGAATTTCTTGTATGAGGAGTTATCATTATTTATATTATTTATATTCGATCTAATGTCCTCAACTTTGTTGTTGTTGCTATCCCAACGTTCCGACCATTGCGCCCTCCGGCCTTCCGTGTATAACGAAAGGAATTCGCGATCATAGATTCGCGGCGCAAACAAAATGTTTATCATTGAGGATTGTCCTTCATATACAACCCATCCAACTATGGGCCTATTAGCCTTCTACCTCGTTTTGGGAAATTCCTAGAGGTCCTAATCAATGCTGAATTGGTTCATCATCTCTTATCGCAGGGATTTTTCTTAGACAAGCAATATGGCTGTCGTTTCTCCTGGTCAACTGCTGATATACTGACGATAAGAGCGGAAAGAGTCTATCATGCTCTAGATAAAAACAGTGAAGCCCGGGCTGTAGCATTAGACATCTCGAAAGACTTTGACAGGTTCTGGCATTCAGGTCTTCTCCAGGCACATTTTTGAGTCGTTTCTATCAAATGCTGAAACAAAAGTTATCCTGAAGGTCCACTCGTCTAGATTCTTTCGTACTAACGCGAGTGGTCCTCAGGGCTCCATCCTTGGACCTACGCAGTTTTTAATCTTCATTAACGGCCTTCTTGATGACACCAGATTTGGCATCTACGCTGACATCACTACAATCTACTTCTGCCTCGGTCAAATGGCAGATGATGTACAAAACGACCTAAAGACCGTCGGTAACTGGGGCAAAAGGTGGTTTGTCAATTTTAAAGATTCTAAATCTAAACTTCTCTCCATTAATCATCTGAGAGAGTCCTCTCTGCCTTCCATCAGCATGGCTGATGCTAACCTCCAAGAAAGTGACTCGTTGCGCCTTCCCGGGCAAACGTTCTCACCTGACATGAGCTGGAAAGACTATATTGAATCCATTGTTAGGTCAGCGGCAAAGAAAATCGGTTCACTGTCGTGCGAGACAATTTTTCGCTCCGAATTCTCATCTAACAGATACCTGAATATAATGGATGTAATCTGGAATTCTGATTTACCAGACACCTGAATACAATGGCTGTAATCTGGAATATTTATTTAACAACACCTGAATACAATGGATGTAACCTGGAATTCTGAACTATCAGACACATGAATACAATGGATGTAATGTGGAATACTTATCTACCGGATACCTGGATACAATGTATGTAATCTGGAATTCTGATCTACCAGACACATGAATAAAATGGAAGTAAGCTGGAATTCTGATCTACCAGACACATGAATACAATGGATGTAATCTGGAATTCTGATCAACCAGACACCTAAATACAATGGATATAACCTGGAATACTTATCTAACAGACACCGGAATACAATGGATGTAATGTGGATTCTGATCTACCAGACACCTGAATACAATGGAAGTAAACTGGAATTCTGATTTACCAGAGAGCTGAATACAATGGATGTAACCTGGAATATTTATCTACCAGACTGCTGAATAAAATGGATGCATTCTGGAATTCTGATCTAGCAGACACCCGAATACAATGGATGTAATCTTTAATTCTGATCGACCAGACACCTGAATACAATGTATGTAATCTGGAATTCTGATCTATCAGACACCTGAATTAAATGGATGTAACCTGGAATACTTATCTACCAGACAGCTGAATACAATGTATGTAATCTTGAATTCTGATCTACCAGACACATGAATACATTGGATATAATCTGGAATTCTGATCTACACGACAGCTGAATACAATGGATGTAGTTTTGAATTCTGTTCTACCAGACACCTGATTACAATGAATGTAATCTGGAATTCTGATCTAACAGTCGCCTGAATAGAATGGATGTAACCTGGAATTCAGATCTACTAGAAACCTGAATACAATGGATGTAATCTTTTATTCTGATCTACCAGACAGCTGAATACAATGGATATAATCTTGAATTCTGATCTACCAGACACCTGAATATAATGGATGTAATCAGGAATACTTAACTACCAGAGATTTGAATACAATGGATGTAATCTGGAATTCTCATCTACCGGACACCTGAATACAATGGATGTAATCTGGGATACTTATCTCCCAGACAGCTGAATACAATGGATGCAATCTGGAATTCTAATCTAACAGACAACTGTATACAATGAATATAATCTGAAAAACTTATCTACCAGACACCTGAATACCATAGATGTAACCTGGGATTCTGATCTACCAGATACCTGAATACAATGGATGTAATCTGGAATTCAGATCTACCAGACTACTGAATGCAAAGGATGCAAGCTGGAATTCTGATCTACCAGACCACCTCAAAATGAGATTATTTCGTGCCACTGTGAAGACGATGTTAATGTATCGTGTTACTGTTTGGATATTAACTGAAATCCTTGATTCTAAACTTGATGGAAGCTACTCTCGGATGCTGAAGAGACAACATCCAACTAAATCACATCTCTATGCATCTCTCTGTTATATTTCTACAATCTTACCTGAATACAGAATGCGCTTTGCAGGACACTGCTGGCGAGCATAACAAGAACTTGCGACACTCTTTATATTATACGGACTATTGTCTTCATCTTTGTCGCCATATTTATTTCAACGTTTCGGCCGTTGTACCCTCCGGCCTTCTTCAGGTGGTTGGAATGTCAACCTAAACCCTGAACTGAACTGAATAACTTGCGAGTTATCTACTGCTCTGGGCACCTAGCCATGCAGCATACACCTACATTGGCTAGCTGTGATATGACATAGAATGCCCCCCCCAATGAACTTCCAACATTGATGCAGGAATGTGATGGTTGGCGTGATAGACTCATAAATGCCCGTGCTAGCTCGATTGAATAAAAAAAAAAATCCTATTCCTACCTTTCTGAAGGACATTAATGGACTCTCCCGTCTCCCGATTCCTCAATCCGAGCCGCTATCGATTACTCCACCGCCCCCTCCAGTCATCGATACTACAAAATAAATACAATTGTGCTTTAATCACTGAGTCGACTTTAGACCTACTAATTGTATAAGTTACCAGCAACACCGCTTGTACTTTTCTCAGAACTGTTTACATGAGCGCTTACACTTGAGATATTTCCAGTTTTTTTCCCCGTTTTTACAGTTTTCTAGAGGCCACTGCTGACGGGTAAAGCTTATGCTACCCATTTTATGTTCATCCTAGAGTCGAGTTGTCCATATACACTATTTATCAGAACCCTGGCCTTCAGCCGTTTGGTCGGCCATAAGAGAAAAGCAATGAAAAAACTACGTTACAAAGAATTTTTTTTTAATTGACTTCAAATTTGAATGATATACACCAATGCTTCTCAAACTATCTGATATGGCTGACCGGCATTTTTTTTCTCAACTTGTCACGTACCTGTAATATTTCGTGGTAATATTAATTTATACCGGAAACCATATATTTAATGAATGTAATAAAAAGTGAATATTCTTTTATCTTCCATTTATTTTGCAAAAAACAAACAAAACATATAAAAAGTAATATAAAAAAGTTTATTAACACAAAAGCGAAAATTATATAACATTAATCTTTCCTTAGTATGGCCTGGACTCTCCGGACTACCACTTTGCGAAGCACTGATCTAGGCCACGACATGGCTGAAATCTATGTGAATACTGAGTAAGGTTCGAGAAGTTTGCTAGCACTTACTCACTACTAATGAACACAAGATAGATTTTAAACGAAGATGTCTATACAGCAATATCAAAAATATCATTATTTACTTCTCCGTCATCATTCAGTACATCTTTAAATATATCCTGAGGGCAGTTCCTAATTACTTAAATGCTAGAGGCAATATGTTTTCAAGTTTGTAATACGTCATAATCAATTTGCTTGCTATTTTTTCAAATCGTAAAATGGCCGATTTGTAACAATCTGTTTAATATTTTATCTATCGCACGGTTTTTAGGGCAGTTGTTGTTGTTGTTGTTGTTGTTTAAGTGTGGTCATTGCAAATTGTTTCGGCAAATTTTAAAAACCACTCCTAACGTCTATTGTGTCGCGCCATATTGGCTGCATGGAAATTAATACTCACGCCTCTGCCTAGAGAGAGAAAAAGACAGACAAACAGACAGACAGACAGACACACTATATAGAGAAAGATGAACTACTGAGCAAAGAAAACAAGAACATGAAAAGTAAGTAAGATAGCTATATAGATAGATATGGGTAGCATTAGACAGATAGAGAAATAAAGGATTATAAAGAGAACATTAGGTAAGTAGGTAGGTAGATAGGTAGGTAGGTAGAGAGATATATATAGAGTTGTAGGAAGATAGATAGAGAGAGAGAACATTATATAGATAGATATATAGAGCATTAGATAGAGAGAGAGAGAGAGAGAGATATGAAGCATTAGATAGACAGATAGATAGAATTTGATAGATAGATATACTGCATTAGACAGATAGATAGAATTTGATAGATAGATATACTGCATTAGACAGATAGATAGATAGATAGATAGATAGATAGATAGGTAGATAGATAGAGAAAGATATATAGAACATTATATAGATATATATATAGAGGATTAAATAGAGAGATACACCATTATATATATATATATATATATATATTTGGTTGGATTGGTGTGATTTTGTCACCCTGGGTTTCACGCTTTTTGCGGTCGTCAAATATGTTAGCTCTATCTCTGATATTGAGCGCTTTCTAATAAGTATCGCGCATATAATATATAAATAATTATATATATATTTATATTTATATACACAACAGTTTTCACACACACACACACACACATATATATATTTATAAATATATAGAGAGATATGCAGCGATAGATAGATAGATAGATAGATAGATAGATAGATAGATAGATAGATAGAGAGATATAGAACATTATATAGATAGATATTTAGAGCATTAAATAGAGAGAGATACACCATTAGATATATGTATATGTGTGTGTTCAGCATTAGAGAGATATATGCACCATTAGATAGATAGATAGATAGATAGATAGATACGAGCGTGGATCACCAAGTCTGACAGTATTCGCTGAGTTTCGATCTGTGATAAATCGTCACTAATGTGTGTAACACGGAAAGAAATGTTGAAAATAATTATTCTTTGTAAAGAATTAAAAAGGGAAAACTTTTGTGAATAACAAAAACAAAAGTGCTGAAGTGTTATCGGTCCTCCGATATGACAGCGAATGTATGAAAACCTCCTCACAAATGAAGAAAAAACTTCAGGCAACAGAAATGTGGTTCTACAGAAGGATGCTGAGACTGAACATGTGAGTCACAAGGAAATCTTAAGTACAATCGAAACAGAAATATATTTATAATTAGAATCAAAAAATGGTGACAGTTGAAATTTCTCGGGCTTAATGAGAAAAGAGATATTTTAGAATTCGATATCCACGTGGCATATTGAAGGTAAAAGGGGCAGAAAGAAACGGTAAATAACCTACCTTAGAAGTTTGTGTAAATGGATGGCAGAATATGGTATAGGAGCGATGGTAAAACGTTATCACTTACTCTGTAAGCTTCTACTTGGTGTGGCTCTTAATACAGGGTGAACATTATTGTAAAAAAAAAAAAGGTATCAAATGGGAATTTGTCAAAGCATTTGGCTAATCTTAGTAAGAGTTACAAAGGATAGGGACTTGTGGAAAGCCTGATCGCCCACGTCCTGAAGAGACGGCTACGGCTTTATAGATTTGCTTACGTAGAGACAGAATCAGCAAACAACCTATTGAAAGAAATGGAGAAAGAAGCCAGCAGAGACACGATTCCTAGACAAATTTGAACAGAATGAGCCAGTCATCGAAAGGGTTTGAAGAGAAAGGAAGAGACGTGGAACGGACGACTGGCCAGCGATTGGCGGAACTAAAGCGAGTATTGTGTCACACTTGAGTTATAAAAGATTCATAACCCTCTCTCACACTTTTGATAAAAGTGTAGGTTTTGGGATATATATATATATATATATATATATATATATATATATATATATATATATGTAAGCAAATATAAATGGATATAGATCCGACAGAATGAAGAAAATATTTGGAAAAAACAAACAAAAATCCTTAAATGCAATTATGTTGTTTTAATATGAATGAAATGTCAACGTCTGACGTTTCGGTTTAATAAACCTTCTTCAGGACAATATTCATTAAAATACAATTAACATAATCAGTTTAACTTGACGAAGACGATGGACATAGAAAAACAAGTCTTATCCAAAACAGATAACTGAAAATTTTAAATGATCAGCTTTCCGTTTAAGCGTGGTCACGTTGTCGTCAAATGGGCGACGCTTTCAAAACGTATTCCTGAAATATGAGTATTTTAAATGAAAATGAAAAGAATTCTATTATGATCTAAAATTTTTATGTATGCTTGTCGAGCATTAATCTCGCTAAAAAAGGGGAAATACTAAAGAAACCAGGTCTAGTGTTCACTGTGCGTGAGATGGATATTATATCTGCTTCATAAATCCTCCTAAGATTTTTATTATGACAATATTTTAATATTTTGATTCCGTGAAGATATATATACGTATGTGTGTGAGATAGAGAGAGAGAGAGTTACAGCGGGAGAGAAACTTTCAAAAAGAGAATAAGATTATGCGTGGCCGGACATCTGGCGGACAGGCAGTTGTCTGAACGGACATTTCACCGAAAAAGTACAAGTAACAATAGTAATAAGCAATACTTTAAATGTTTTAATTCGCAGTATTATAGGGTAGAATAGGACTAATAATTAATTATTATTTCAAGTGATTAAATTACTAAATCTAAATTTAAAGTTAAAAGCTTTCTTATTTCAATATTTGTTTACTGAAATTAGTATTTTTTAAAATATTTGAGTGTATTTGGGTAAAAAGTAGCACCTAATTATTTAAATTCGTAATTAACAATAACATAAAAGCTAGTTCATCCCTTTAAGATAATGATCGTTAAAAGCGGAATTAAAAGATCTTTCATATCGTAAAAGCTTAAGATTTTTGCTGTAGTAAAATGTACTTTTTCTCAAAATACTTATACAGTAATATTTAAAGTAAAATATAGTATATACAGATTAGATTTTAAAAGGCCTGCCAACAAAAAAAAAAAACGAAAAAATTATAAATTAATACAGTGAATAAATATGATTATATGTAGCACATTACGATAAAGAGTGTGACATGTACGCCATTATATTTATGGTTAAATGTTAATCGGCCAAATGTCCGTTCGGCATTCAGGCCGGTAAATTTAGTTAATACTGTTCATTATAAACATAGCATTTACTTAAATATTTGTATCTCTAAACATAACATATACACAAACAATATATATATATATATATATATATATATATATATATATATATATATATATATATACTCGTAGCCGAAAATTCCAACTTTAAAATCTCTCTCCGTGCTTCAATTTTGTTAAAAGGCTAATATATAATAAATAATATCAAGCTTATTGCCAATATTATTATCATTTTTTGAATTTTATCCTTCAAAAATTATCTATATATATATATATATATATATATATATATATGTTTGAATAAAAGACAGACCACGTTAAGATTCCATGTAATAAGCTCTTTCACCATAACCCCTTTAACAGGATTCTGGATCATCAGACTTTACTTCCAAAAAGCTAAAATGAAAAAAAATTTTCATTTCAGCTTTTGGAAGTGGTATGTCTTAACGTGGTCTGTCTTTTATTCAAACATATCTGCTCTGAATTTTACATTGAGCTCTCTAGATATCATCATCCTCAGGTCTACCCATACGGATTACCTAAATTTGCATAAACTATATATATATATATATATATATATATATATATATATATATATATATATATATATGCTCCTGAAAAAATTTATTTCGGTCGAGCTCTCTGGGGAGGAAGTGTGGGTTTGTAAACAGTGACTATTAGGGCTAATAATGCAAGACTTTTCGGCAAATCGAATCGAGTTCGATCAGTCACTGTGTGTTTATCTAAAAATACATACGCTTAAATTCACCTTCATCCCTGTCGTGCGCCAACGGCTTAGTGATAGAATCCCTCGACTGATGCCAATTCAGTCGGATTTCGATCCTAGCTAGAGGCAACCGGACGTCTAGCCAAACTGATGAGCTGTGATACAGTCTGTCTGTGGATGATAATATATATATATAAGAACCCGTCTTTCTTCATTCGATCCAACATCTACCACAATACTACATATTGGTCGGGGTCCTACTAAAAACACGCATGATGTCAAAAATTTGGTTGGTTGAAATTTGTAACTACAGTGAAATTGATGTTGTTTATAGGATTTCTCTACCTCTCTTTCTCCATATATATATCCTGCTATTTTACCCCATAGCTGGATGGAGATGAAGAGGATTCATACCTTTCCTAAGGGTATTAGCACGTAAGTGAATGTAATGGATCCGACTGGAATTCGAACTCGGCTCTGCGATTTCTCAATCCAAGCCGCTATCCATTACTCCACCGTGCCTCCTATAGCCTTGGATGGCAACTGGTCTAGGAGAAGGACAACTCTGAATTCAAAAACTGCGGAGGGTCGTTTGGGAACCTTGTGGCATTCGGTGCACCAGGTTTCTGTATTCGTCCCTCCAAAAACTGTGGCTGGTCCTGCACGAGGCCTTCACCACTATAATCAAATCTCATGTGCCGATGTCGGGATGTCGGTTTCCTGGAAACTTATCGGCCTGACCCTCATACGTCGAACTCGACGGGAGAGTCGATTTATATATATATATATATATATATATATATATGTGTGTGTGTGTGTGTGTGTGTGTGTATGTATATAAGTAATAAATTCCAATAACAAGTATAATAAGTAATTGTATTTGCTCTACTATTTTAAAGTAGTATTTTTTGGTTATTGGATTTATTTATATATATATATATATATATATATATATATATATATATATATATATATATATAATTACTTATTCGAAAATTATACGATAAATATGTTGAAAACCACTACAAAAATAGCTATTTTGTTTCAACACTTCTGGTGTTTTATCAAGTGATGGTGTTGAATGTAGAATAAAAAATGTTTCCTTTATTCTACATTCAACACAATCATCTAATAAGACACCAGAAGTGTTGAATCAAAATGGCTATTTTTGTAGTGATTTTCTAACATATTTATGTTTTAATTTTCGAATAAGTAATTATATATATATATATATATATATATATGTATATATATATATAAAGAAATAAAGAACAGTAAGATATATAATCCGGTGTTCTTATAGATATTTTTATTTTTACAAAATAGTGCTCAATGTAAATTTACAGAGCATTAATATTATAAATTCGCTTGAGGATGAAATGGAACTAATGTCTTTAATTTAATTACAAAATTAAATTCTGAGCTTTTAGCTTCCATTTTTGAAACATGGTTGGAACTGTGTAGCGAAAAAAACATATTTTAAATCAATTAATTTATAATATATATATATATATATATATATATGGAGGCATATTAAGTATTACTCTTCAAGTATAAATCGTGTTCTCCGAGCTGTTGGCGTATGTTGTAGAGAGAAAAATGTTAAAATTCGCTTCCTTTCAGCCGTGCGACTATGGCCTAGAGGTAAGAAATGTAACATGTCAAATCAGTCGGATTTCGTTCCCGGCTTGAAGCAATCGGACCTCTAGCCACGCTGAGGGGCTGTGATACAACGGAACAGTCTGTATGTGGATATATATATATATATATATATATATATGCAGTGGGGAAAACAAATATTCGTGTACATACTAATTTTTAATTTATTTCCAACTAATGACTAAACATACTTTTCATGTAATTAACTGTTCACAGATGCATAATAGCTAAATATACATAGAAAACAGAAAAATGTATTTAATAGAAATAAATCCAATTTATCCATTTTAATGGGTGAAAGAAGTATTCGTACAATACAAAAATAATACACAATCGCCATTTAATACTTTGTAGAATAGTCATTATTCACTTCTACAGCAACCAACCTCTTTTTGTAGTTCTCAGTTAATGATTTTGTTGGTATTTTGTTCCATCTTTATTTGCATATGGTTTTCAGGTCCCGGGTGTTGGAGCTCTCAGTCTCAAGATTTTCAACTGAAATCATTAAAATTGCTTCCAAAATATTTTGATATGCTGCAGCATTCATTCTACCATCTATGACTGATATGTTGCTGATACCTTTTGCCGACAAACATTCCCAACCATGATACTGTCAACACCAAATTTCATTGTTGCAATTGTGTTCTTTTGTTTGAAGGTATCGCCATCTTTTTTCCTTACATGATTTCTAGAATTACGTCCAAAAAACTAAATTTTGATTCCATCTGTTCATAATACTCTTTCCCAATAGGATTTTCCCTTATTCTTATGTTCATGAACGAATTTCAACCTGGCATTTCTGTGTCTTTTTAATAGCAGTGGAGTTTTCCGAGAGGAGCGTGACTTTAGATTTTTCCTATGAATTTCATTGTTTAATGTCCGTTTAGTGACAAAAATTCCCGATGAAAGAAAATCATCTTGCCACTGTTGACGAGTAACTATTGGATTTTGTTTAATCTGACGCGTTAATATCCTCGAACATCTTGCCGAACTCTTCTGTTGAGTAACTTGTCTTCTTTGGATTTACACAGATTTGATTTTTTTTTTTTTTTTACACCTTGAAGTGAATGAACAAATTGTAATAAATGGAATATTCGGATTGCCTTAGATTTTCCTGTAACATTCACCTTCTTTCCAGAGCTTAACAATCAGTTCTTTTAGCGAATTTATCAATTCTTTACTCCTTGCTATGATAAAAAAACCTTCTTGCACCTTATATATGTGTGTGTTTCATT
>CAHIKZ030000595.1:505000-530000 GCA_903632075.3 Acanthosepion pharaonis
TAAGCTGCAAGGGGTTACTGAGAGTGAAAAATGTGTAAAAGAAAAAAAAAGAAGACAGAAGATAACGATTGATACTGCATTTAAACTTTTGTCGATCAAACTTGACTTGAAAACAAGAAACAGGAAAGTAGTGAGAACTGAGAGAGAAGAAACTGTTAACATAGAACTTACGGTTACATCTAATCATTTCAAGTGTAAAATGATGAGACCTTGATGAAACCTAAGAAACAAAGTGGAAAGCTCTTCAGAACAATTACCATGCAAATATTTATAGAAAAGGCACAGGGAATCACATTTAAAACACTGTCATATTAATATAATAGTATCCAATGTTTTGGTTATTTGTTTGTTTTTGTTTAGCGCCATATAGACACCTCTATGAGTTATTTGATCTAAATATTTTGTACACAGATTTATTTATTCAATTTTTAGCGCTTTGGAAATAATAAATAGTTTTAGTGATACAAGTCTTACTAATTAACACATAGCTGGGGGAGAAGAGGTGGATTCAGACCTTTCACAAGGGAATATAACGAACATAACAGGAATTGGAACTCAACTCGCCGTTTAACAATTCCTTACCATTATCCTTTACACCACTTGCTTATACAAGCTTACAGCACCTAATATTCCCAATCGGTCACCCAGCTAGGTACTGACCAGGTGCCATGTTGCTTAACTTAGGTGATCTCTTCAATTTGGAACACTGCTTTCCGATTAACAATTCCTTCCCGTTATCCATAAAACAACCCGCACATCCAAGCTTACAGCACCTGGTATTGCCAAGCGGTTACCCAACTAAGTACTGGCCAGGATCGACTTTGCTTAACTTCGGTGATCTCTTCAAATTGGAACTCGGCTCTTCGATTAACAATTCCTTGCCATTATCCATTACACCACGTAATCGTGTGACAATAAATCTCTTCAAATTTTCAGCTCCTTCACTACGACTCCAGTACTGCCATAGTATCAACAGTATCAGCCATTTTTTTTTATTCGTCAACTAAACTACATTTGCTTGTATTCATTTGTCACTGACCTTCTACGTGAAAATATAATCTTCAACTCACAGGTGAGGTCCTAGCATGTATTTTTTTTTTCGATTTCTTTTATTTTTGTCTAATGCCTCGTTGCAGCAGCTGCATCTACGATATAATATAGACATTTTTATACTATTGTTCATTCAATACAAGGCCCAAGAGCTAATCAATATAGAAGGTTACTAAATGAGTTTGTTGGAAATGCGTACAAAGAGGGAATTGCTTATGATGAGGATATGGGAGGTGAGAAACATAGCGAAACGGCAACAGCTCAAGTGATATATGCGAAAGCCAACCTGGATTAATTGCCAGGAAGCAAAACCCTAACTCTGCGCATCAACATGGCATCGAGAGATCCCACCGGAAATTACTCCACAGTCCGAAGACCTTTCACCAAATAACAGCAACCTCGATATTATGCACCTAATAAGATAGCTTCCTTAGTAATGACTCCATGGTTCGGATCCCTGACTATCAAGATGATGATGACGATGATGATGATGATTGATAGTAGTAGTAGTAGTACTACTACTACTACTATTATTTTTTTTATTTATTGTTACAGCATATTATGTTGGTTTCTAGCCCCCCTCCAAATTTATTTTCAGGTCACCACTCGTGACTAAAGAAATAAATTATTCTGTCCACCTGTTAATTTTGAGAAAGGCAGAGGGTTGTAATAAAAGCGCGGGATAAGCTAGCATCTCCCGCCAAAAAAGGATTAGAATTTCAGAAATAAATTGAAGAAAATAGTCCAGTGTTAAAATATTTTGGCGTGCCGTACTTTCGGCATTTTAAATTACTAGAATTTTTTGGCAAAAAATAAAAAAATTAAAAAAAAACTCACGTTATTTAGTATTGTTGAAGTTATCGTTAACATTTTCTGTGGAGATACCCAAACTACATTTTGTTTAATTCCGCATACCAATCGAAGAAATTTGAAACAGCTGATTTGTTCGGAAAAATACTTTGAAAATAATCCTACTTTGCAGTTTAATAATTTCTTTAATTTTAATTTATTTTATAGGACTTCATGGTAAACAATATTTTTTTTAATTTCCTTTTTTTTTCCTTTTTAAGAGCGGAAAATAATATTTATGATTTCTTACTCTAGAGCATGCAACATACAACTGGTCATGCGTAAATATTTTTTTCCTAGAGCTAAATTCTAACTTTTTGAAGCGCTTGGCCTTGTGATTTGTTTATAGTTCTCACAAACGCAGAGCGTCTTGGAAACTGGATTCTTGTATATAAAGAAAAGATATGCAAAAAAATGCGTATTTGTTATTTTAATCATTAAATTGTTTTTAAAATAATGGGAGTATTTAGTATGTTATAATAAAACTTAATTTTTCCCCCAAAATTAATGATAATTTATTGTACTGAGCTACGCACCCTAGTAAAACCAAGTGTACGTTGTACCCCACACCCTTTATCTTATTGCACGTCTTTGGAAAATTTGGTTACGATTGGTCAACATAAAGCTATTTTAAACAGTGTGATGGATGGAGGGACGGACTAACATGTGTCACAGAATTGTATATTTATAAGTTATCTGGGATGATATTCTAAGGTGATACTTGGAATGCTGAACCAGGTGTTGTTCAGGGGCACCTCATTCAATGAGAGAAGGGGGCTGAGGATTTGCTATTTTTAGCACACTCTTGCACAGCTGACAACCAAACGTGTGAGAGGTTATACGTTGTTTCATTCTATCAGAAGACAGTAAGTTCGCTTCATTGAGGACACGCTTACACCCGTTACGAGAGAGACAAAAAGACATATGTTCCAATCGGACCTGTCGTTCTGGTATAGCCGGCAGAAGTGATTCCAGTGGGCTATAGCGGCTGAGTATGCAGGTGAGAACCAAGGAGAATTCCGTACTGGAATGAAAGTTTCGATTCCAGCTTTCATCTAGGAGGAGATCTCAGTGGAATATTTTTTAACAGGATGATTAAAAAATATCATTGTAAATCACATCATGAAGGAAGTCACTGAATGAGTCCCTATCAACGCGTTGATAGCAGAAAGATATTCTGTTGGTAGGAGGTTCGTGACTGATGGGAAAGCAGAAAGAAATATCTCCAGACACCACCGGATGATCAGAGTTGCCAAGAGGACAGAGCTGCAGAGCACGACGTGAGTCAGGGGTATAGATAAAGAAGAGATAAGCGTGTCGATCAGGATTACTGGGGAAACACATGAGGAAGTCTACCACTTGCGTGAGAGATTGAGTCAATGGTTTGGATGCCAGCTAGCTCAGTGACAGAGTGATTAAGACACCTGCCATGAAGGGTATTGAAGTCGCCGAACGCAAAGATATTTGCAGGAGTTGCGAAGCAATTGTAAAGTTTAGAGAGAACAGGAACAAGCTCAGGAGCACATTTCTTTAGGGAGACGGCAAGGGTTCCTTCACATATACTTGCCTTGTGTAGATCTAATTTAGAAATGATGTCTGGAACCTATGACGGTGTTATGCACATATCACTCAGGAGAGCCTCCGTTCTAGTCGGAGGCGGGGAGATCTGGCAGGAGTACGCCAGATGAGTCAGGAGTGAAGTTGGAAGAGAACTTCCGAGCAAAGCACTCTATCTTATCTTCAGTAGATGTCGGGACTTTATTTGATAAGAGTAGTTGTTAATTACACACCCAACATTATTCTGGTAATGGATATTTCGAATTATTAAAACTTAAGTATAGATATTTGTTAATGGCCGTTACTGAGTTTGTATATCAAGTTCTAGATAAGAATGGTGAAGCTTGTGCTGTAGCTCTAGGTATCTCGAAGGCGTTCAACAGGGTTTAGCATGATGTCTTTCTAATCAAGCTTCATGGCTACGGTATCACAGGACGAATGTTTTGGTTTAATCCAATCGCTTTTCAAGAGCAGCTGCCAATGTTTTGTTTAATCCAATCGCTCAGAACAAATCTTGAAATGAAGATCGTGTTGAAAGAGTTCAATTCTAGATCCATTCATACGAACGCTGGGATACCTATAAGACTCTATATTGGGACCTATGTTGTTTCTGACCTTCATCAATGATCTCCCCGATGTCATCAATTTCCAACTAGGCATTTAAGCAGATTACACTAACATTTACTAGTTGCTCTTGAAAAGGACCGCCAATTCGCGGTTAACTGAGGCGAGAAATCTCTATCTATAAAAGGCAGGATGTGTGTGTGTGTGTGTGTGTGTGTGTGTGTGTGTGTGTGTGTGTGTGTAACGAATGCACGGCCGCAATTTTCGACAAAAATTTACATGCACATGCTCCAAGTTAGTGGGAAGGCCAAGACCGACTTTGCATTTCCCAACTCCCATTGATAGTGGAAATAATCGATTTTTTCATACTTCTACGGCAGTTTTCATGTAGTTTGCGGCCATTTTGTACTGACCAGAGTGAGATCCCATAGCTGGCTGCCACGAATAGGCAGGAAGATTCTATTGTCCAGCGTGAGAGCCAACCGCTGACTGACACGAATGTGAACTAGCGTGCTACCATGCAAAAAAAAAAAAATCGATAGCTGCATTCGTCACAAGTGGGAAAAATTTAAATCTGGATGGCACTTTACTCCAATTGGCTCATTCGCTTGCTTAAACTCAACGTTGATTCTGATTCCGCAGAACTGGGTTGGGTGTGAATAAGTATTTGTTCTTTTTTCATTCGGTTTTCCCAGTTACGAGTCCTTTTTTTTAAGCTGATCGTTTTGTGTTCATTTTGTTTATTTCTTTTTTCGTAACTGATTTAATGTTTAGTATAGAGCTTAGAAAAAATTCGCAGTGTGAGATATGCAAGAAGTAAGGCATGCAGCAACATCAGCACGGCAAAGGGCACTCCTTTAAAGGCAAGGTAGGGCAAAAATATTTTAAGTCAAGTGATAGCGATTGCTGTATGAGTCGTACGATTTTTGAATCAAGCACGGGCAACGCCGGGCCATGCTACTAGTGGCTTATAAAACACAACAGAGAATCTTTTCTGCCTGCCATCAGCATGGCTGAGGCTAATCTCGATGAGTTCAACACACTACGCCTTCTTGGTCTCACGTTTTCCGCTGACATGAAGTAGAGCAACTGTATCGAATCAATTGCTTTGTCTACTGCAAGAAAATTTGACTCACTGTGTCGTGTTAGAAAAATTTTCTCGTCAGAATCAATCTGTCACATTTACAAATCTACCAATTGTCCATGCATTGAATACTGTTGACATATCTAGTCTGGTGCCCCTGCTGTACGTCAAGAGATTCTGGACAAAATCCAAATAAGGATCTGTAATGTAATCGATCCTGACCAGGTACATCGACTTTCTAATTTTCTTGCCGACGTGACATGGCTTCCCTCTGGTTTTTTTTTGTTTTTTTTTACAAATATTTTTTATGGCAACTGTTCTGACAAGATTTTTCCACTGGTGTCCCGACTAAATGAATTTAAGCGTGCTACTATGTTGGCAACTAGGTTGTGCCATATTACTTTTGAAATAGCTAACCGACACTTATACTACAACAATTTCTTTTCTTGCACTTCACATCTGAGGAATTCCCTTCCGATTCTTCACTTCTCTTTAAATTCCTTAAAATGTAAATGCAACATCATTCACCATCTTCTTGTATCTCGTTCAACTTTAGTCTTTTCCTCAATCCTCCTTATTCTCAGTCTTTTCATTCACTTTCATTCCCTGTAACCCACAGCGTACTGGTGGCATTACCAACTTTCTACGCCGGAATTTAAACTCGGCTCGTAATTCCCCTTTCCCGGACAATGTCTATGATACGAGCTGATGGCTCTCCAAACTTCCTTTCCTTTTCAGCTCGAAACAATGTCTACTCCTTATTATCCCTCGGAATCCCTGTTATATTCGTTACCCATTGTTTTTCTCTGCCCCCTTTGCTTTCAATCTACCCTGTAAACACCAAACCCTTCACGCCATTTTTTTTCCTCATGTTCTGGAAATTTCGACTGTCACTTTCTCATTCTACGTAGAAGTCTCCTTTTCTTCTGTGTACTCACATATTCATTTCCTGCTATTCTCAACATCCTACCGAACTACATCCTTGTTGACTCAAATCTTCTCAATATCTATGAGAAAATTTTCCGTCATTCACTTTCAATATTTAAAAAAAGTTCTTGAGCCTGCTGAGGAATATTTGTTTGTTCAAATCTCACAGAGCCGACCTTAGTTACAGTTTCTGGGAGAGAGTGTTGTATCTAACGTAATCAGCAGTCTGAACAAAGTCAGCCCACTCAAACTCTCGGTCACGATGACTTGTGACTTTCTGCTAGCACAACTATTAACGTCTCCTAAAGGGTTCCGTCTAACCAATTTCAATCACAAGGCTTGGGTATGATTTATAGTTACTTTCCAAATGTGTCACAGGCTCGGATCGCTTCTCCCAAACCGATAACATCAAAAAGTCACCTTCATGACAAATTGACTATGGTGAGATTTGATCCCGCGTCTCATGGTCAGAAAGTGCCCATATAACTGCTATATAGTAGGACCGATATTACATAACAAACGATCACTTTCATCTTTCTTTCCAACGAAATGTTCCTGTTTCCTAATACTTTGTTTAATTTCTGTAAGGTCTAATCCCTGTTCTAAGCACATCCGGATTTATATATCATATCCCTTGTAAAATCTACATAGCAGGATGGAATATTTATATCAAATTTATATTATATCTACTAAACTTAGTGTGGTACAAGTCCAAGGTATTCTGTCGCCGAGGTAAGATTGAATTCGCGACATTCTTAAAGACTCGTAAGTCTTGATTCCAATTTCGCTACTTGATCGTTATTTATATGGGAAATTCTCAGTCTTCACCGGGTCATGACGTCATATCTAAGACACGCCAGGCACCTTCACTTTCAGTTGAATCGCCATCATTTCCTCTACTTTCCTAATAATAAATAAGTCAGTTCCACTGCGAGAACTTTTTTTAGCTCAATATATATATATATATATATATATATATATATATATATATATATATATATATATATATATTGAGGAATCGCAGAGCCGAGTTCGAATCCAGTCGAATCCATTACATTCACTTACGTGCTAATACCCTTGGGAAAGGTATGAATCCTCTTCATCTCCCTCCAGCTATGGGTAAAATAGCAGGACAGACTGGGTTCTATAGCCTTGGATGGCAACTGGTCTAGGAGAAGGACAACTCTGAATTCAAAACCTGCGGAGGGTCGTTTGGGAACCTTGTGGCATTCGGTGCACCAGGTTTCTGTATTCGTCCCTCCAAAAAGTGTGGCTGGTCCTGCACGAGGCCTTCACCACTATAATCAAATCGCATGTGCTGGTGTCGGGATGTCGGTTTCCTGGGGACTTACCGGCCTGACCCTCATACGTCGAACGCGACGGGAGAGTCGATTATATATATATATATATATATATATATATATATATATATACATATATACATATATATATATATATAATCATTTATTCGAAAATTATAACATAAATGTTATAAAATCACGACAAAAAAACATTTTGTTTCAACACTTCTGGTGTTTTCTCAAGTGATGGTGTTGAATATATAATCTCCATGTTGTTCTACATTCAACACCATCACTTGAAAAGACACCAGAAGTGTTGAAACAAATGGCTATTTTGTAGTGATTTTATAACATTTTTATGTTATAATTATCGAATAAATAATTATATTTGCTCTACTTTGTATTGAGCACTCTTTTAAGAATTGTTTTTGTTGGTTTTTATTCCGTATGCACCAATCCTATACTTGGATATATATATATATATATATATATATATATATATATATATATATATAAGTAATAATCCGTTAGTACATAATCCAAATGAATACTATTAATACAATATAAAATATTAAAACTGATTCACACGGAGAGCTCAATGTTTTAATTAAACAGAACAATATATTTCCTACAATAGGAATTAAGATTAAATATAGGTGATGATCATTATCACCTTGTAAATTGAGATAATTTACAAGGATCTGTCTGGCCATTTTTATTTCAATAATTTATCATCCTTGACTGGTTTGAAAATCCTTGTAAATTATCACAATTTACAAGGTCATAATGATCATCACCTATGTAATCTCTATTGTATGACACACACACACACACACATATATATATATATATATATATATATATATATATATATATATATATATATATAGTTAAATTCCCATGTGAATTATCTGGACAAACAGATTGGTATCAAATGACAATTGGAAAAAATCTTACATTTTACCGACGCGTTTCGTCTTCCGACTTTTTCAAAGCAAAAATGGAATGTAAGATTTTTTTTCCAGTTGTCATTTGATACCATATATATATATCGTATAAATTCAGATAAATTTGTTCCATGCAGAAAATTGTGTCGCAACTGGTCAGGATCGATCTCGCTTCACTAGCCATCTTGTACAAGTTTTATTTAAAAATCACCTCTCTATAAACAAAATTATCCAAGATACCTCCACTAGCTAGCAAGCATTGATTGACGATGAATTGAACAATAGAATGCCATTTAATTTAAAAAAAAAAGAATCGGCAATATTATTCGCCCTGATCTGACATCTCGGCTCCAGTCACTTTCCGAGCGCTGTAATGTAGTTTCCTTGTATATTTTCTGTACATACTTTCATGATAATTATTCTGATGAACTTTTCTGTTTGGTACATTGTCTTTATGAAATTAAGCGCAGTACTGGATTGGCGGCAAGGTCTCATCATTTTACAGTTGAAATTGTTAGATGTAACCATAAGTTCTATGCTAATAGATTCTTCTCTCACATTTCTCGCTTGTTAAATTTTCTTCCGGCTTCTTGATTCCCAGTAAACTTTGTGCTTCAAAAATTTAAACGCAATGTCAATTGTCATATTCCGTCTTCTTAATTCGTGTTCTTTTATCGTTCTCTCTCATTAATAGTATTTGCTTTGTTGTTTATTTTACTCATATTCTCTCAGTCACCCTTTACATCTTAGTGGCTTTATTGTCTTTCTTGGGGTGAAATGATTTACACTCCCTCCCCCCATATATATATATATATATATATATATATATATATATATATATATATATATAAATAGAAAGATAGATAGATAGATAGATAGATAGATAGATAGATAGATAGATGAAGAAATACAGTTTTAATGTGTGCTATATTTATTGGATAAAGTGCTCGATATCAAATATAGAGCGTATGTAAATATAAAAGTGAACATTGATGCCAATACTCAGAGGTGACAGACATATATATATATATATATATATATATATATATATATATATATATATATATATATATATAATTTGCTACGACAACGAACATTTTGAAGACTGAGAAATATGGCAGTTCATTCTGGTCCTTTCTGTTTTGAAAAGAATTTCGTCGTCATATTTGTATGGAGAACAAAAAGTATCGTAATTTTTGGCCAATTAATTCGACATAAAGCAATACAGAATAAACAATCTTAATGCCTACATTCTGTCCATATTTAACTGAAAACAAGCTTATAATTATCAATTTTCTTCTGGATATTTAAAAAAGAAACTAACTACATAGATGTCCTTGAAGCAATACTTGCTACACAAGATTGCTCGTTATAAAATGATCCTATTTAAGTAATTTTGCAACTGCAGTTTTACCTATATACACTAACGCGTCAAAAGTCACGCGTTAACAGAATTTTACAGTAATGGTAAATTTTGCTTTGATATCTGGTGTGTCAATGTGAATAGTGGTGTCACTGATGAATCAAGATGACGATCCAGACAGATGACACATTCTTCTTTGCTTTTTTTTCTTTATTATAGAAATACTTATCCCACGATCTGCGATGTCATATATGTAGCAAGAATAGCTGATGGAAGGCTGTAACTGTCACCGTTGATTCAGGCTAAATTTAAAAAGAATTATGTCCTTTTTTTCAACATGACAATGCAAGGCCTCACAACAACTTAACAACCAGACAAGCACTCACAGCTCAAAAGCTGGACAACTTTGCCTCATCTACCCAGCAATTTTGACCCGAGATTCTGAGATTTTCATCTGGTTGACCCCTAGAAAAAGGCATTTAGAGAACAGTGGTTTCCCAATGATGACGAGGTGAAACATAAAATTCGCACATGTTTAAGAAAGCAGGTTCTACGAGGAGAGCATATATGCCCTTATTCAAAGATCAAAGATTATGGTTAAGCAGTGAACAATTTTGGGGAATAGAATTGCAGTCAATTGTGTGCTTTTATCATTAACTCTATTGTAATTCACGAAGTGGTATTACTTTTTGACTGAAATTATAGCGATTGGGATTAACTGATTGATTTATTTTACGGCTTATCAACCCCTTGCAGCATATTTAAATCCAGAAAATATTTTTAGATTGTAAGAATATTTTGGAGATAATAATGATTTACTGTTACAAGTTCTACTAATTAACCCATAGATGAGGGATGGAGAAAAGGTGAAGTCATACCTTTCAGAAGGGTATTTGCGCATTATCGAATATAATGAATTTCACTGGAAATTGAACTCGGATCTCCAAATTCTAATTCCGATACGTTATCCATTACATCAACCGCACATCCACGCATACAGCATCTAGCATTCCGAAACTGTCAACCATCTAGGTACTGACCAGGCTCGACGTTGCTTAACTTCGGTGATCGTATCCCAATATCTGTGTTAATTATAACCGATCGAACAATAGAAACACGCAATTAATATAACAATTTCAGGATTCCAATTGTAATCCTCAAAATTGGAAACTTCCTTCTTAATCGCTATAACTTCCGGTACGATCACTGAAGTTAAGCAACGTCGAGCCTGGTAAGTACCTAGATGGGTGACTGCTTAGGAATACCCTGTGCTCCATGCTTGGATGTACAGGTGGTGTAATGGATAATGGCTAGGAATTACTAAGCGAAAGACCGAGTTTCAATATCACTTGGGTTCGTTATATTCACTTAGGCGCAAATACCTTTGGGAAAAGCTATGAATTCACCTCTTCTTCCCACAGCTATAGGTTACTTGTGTCACTAAATAATTATTATATCCCAAAACTTTCTTACAATCAAAAATATTTTCTGGCTTTTAAATAACCTGCATTGGGTTGATAAGTCGTAGAAAATTAATCAATCAATTACAGACAGATATTATTTTGAGACCAACTTTTAAATTAGTGAAAAAATAAGAAAAAAAACCGTGGAATTAGTTTAAGTCTAGAATAAATAATCCATGAAAAAATCTCTGCGGAATTCAGAATAGTAACTGCACTAAATTAATTTTTATCCTTTATTAAATAAAGATGAAACATTTTAGTAACATTTAATAACTTGATTTTAGTAGATTTTGAAAAAAAATTCAACTAATAAAGTACTGTTGCAAATTAGTATAATTATTATTGTTTTATTGCACATTAGGATTCCTGTAAGGCATTAGACTCGTAGAGCTACCATATGTCGTGATTTTCCAAGCGTAGCTTATATGTGGCACAAGGCCGAAATAAGGGGCACTCAGGGAGGATCGAACTCACTACTCAGTCGTAATTGTTTTAGCGAGACAAGCTTGTTAACCATTACACCACGTCAAAATGCCCAAAATGATTTTCTAAGTGTAGCATAGATGTGGCACAAGGCCGAAAGTATGGGGCACATAGTTAGGATCTAACTCACTTTTTCAGTCGTAACTGATTTTGCAAGACAAGCTTGTTAACCGTCACACCACACCGAGGTGGCCCAAGCTACCATATGTATTACAACTATCGTACGTTGTGTGTGTCAACTTAAAAGGATCCATCCCTCTTTAAGGTGATTTCGAATTCTCCTATTAGATTGTTTGCTCTGTAATGTCCATAATGGCCAGGCTACCCTAGTATTTAACTCATAGCTAATGATGATTTTATATCTTAGTTTATAGACATTAACGCGAAGTGAACGAAACAATCTGCCAGAGCTTGAACTCGGTACGCTGATTCTACTTTTCATGCCAATAACAATAGTATTCTTTAAATCTACAAAAAGGGAACAAAAAGGACACTCATACTTAAAACCAGGAAAGAAACGGTTGAAATCTAATTCGTCCCTCTCCTACACTTATATAATTGTATGAAATTTTGTGTAATTCATTTTTGTACGAATGAATGTTTATGTTATAAGCAGAAATCTTTGGAGAATTTAAATCATCAATTTAATAAAAATACAATAAAGCCAAGACATCATTCAATTAGAAAAAAAATTAATTGATTTTATAAATAAGATGTAATAAGGACACTATTGCTTTAAGAAAAAGAAACTTTTTCGAGGAATAAAACAGGAATTTTTTTCATATTTTTTTCCATTTTAATTAGAATAATTTATAAAGTTTTAAATGTTTTTTTTTAAATTCTATATTAATCTTTATCATTTAGATGATATTGGTATTAAGTAAAAACTCTATTTACTAATCATAAATGAAAAAGCTTAGTACAATTCAGCAACCCAAAGTAGAATCCTTTTGCGTATAAACGTGCCGATTTTTGAAAGTACGTAGTCCCGTACATGAGATTATAAAAGCGATAACTATAGTAAATTTAAAGCCAAAGTACCTAAAATTCAATAAAAATTTAAATTACGGAGAATATTTTCTTCTTTTTTTTTTTTCTAAATTACTGGGTAGTTAAAAATTATATATTAAAAAAAAAGGCGCTCACGTTATGTTTGTCGATTTTTACAGATATGTTCCCATACAGAAAATGAGTTAAATTTCAGTTTGTCAATAAAGCTGTTAGGTTGTCAATTAAGCTTTCAACACCTTAAATAGATACCTACCCCCGTGTTAAAAATACATTTCTGCGCTATTTTAAATTAAAATCAGTAACATTTGTTTAAAATCAGATTCATTAAACTTTAAATTAGCCAATATTCCGCAAATAAAGTTTCAGAAAAGTATATTTTATTTTTGAAAGATTTTTGTTTTAATAAAGAGAATTATATTGTGTTGGCAGTTGTCTAAAATCAGCGATAATTGGCGATTAAAAAAAAACAGAACTCCTTCTAATTAACCTAAATTAGTTTTTGAAATGCAACAAAGTATTTTTGTTATTGGAAATATTAAATTCAATCTATTAGCTTGAAATTAAAACTAAAATAAAAGCTTCAAGAAAGACTTTTCATTTTAAACATTCGGTACAGCGTTTCTTTGGCGGTACCTAAAGGTCTTCGTGAGGACCATACTTTTTCAAACTTCTTGGAATGACGCTATGGAATCACAAGCAGAGAATTGTCTCTCTCTCTCTCTCTCTATATATATATATATATATATATATATATAAACCAGAGGATGTTTGTGTGTCCGTGTGTCTGTCTGTGTGATACCTTTTCACTCGAGATGCAAATAGCCGATTTTAACCAAACTTGGCATTACATTGTACAATGTAAGAGATAGGTTGATAGCATAAAAAAATCCACAATTTTTAAAAAATCAGTAATCGATAAAGCCGATTAAAAATCGATAAATTCAACTTTTTTTTCTCCAATTTCGTTCAAACTCACTATGTAGGTTACTTATATCATGACGAGCTCAACAATACCTCATTTTTATTTCTGCGTTTAGCGAAAACCGTGAAAAACTAAAAATCGATTTCAACACAAATCGATTTCAACACAAAATTTAAACTAAAAACTCCCTCAATTTTTAAACAATCTAATATAAACTTCACTCAGTTGTAGCCAACAATAAGTTGGTTGTTTAACAGTCATTTAACTTGATAATTGAGCCGGACCATATAGTAAAAACCAACGTAAATAGCGAAAAATGTCGATTTTTACTGGTTTCTTTCTTATTTTTCGTTGATCTTTCAACCAATTTTCATTAAACTTAACAATTGCTTTATAAATGTATCCTCTTTTACATCCCGAGTAGCACACTGACAAACTGAATTTCAAAAACTCCTAAATAATTGTGGTCTGAAGTTGGTCTTCATGTTGCCTGTTTTACCCCTTCATGTCCTCGGCTAACTTTGATTGAATAAATACAGACTACTTCTGTTATATCAGTAACTGCGTTAATTCAAAATGTTTTTTAATGAAAGTACTTTAAAGTAATTGAAGAAAATAGACTCTGTTACATATAAACATGGTGCTGTTTTTGCTCCATTCTAATTGAACGCTTTTTCTGATCAACCAGCTGGATATGGCTGCTCGTACCAAATAAAAGAACATACATCACGAGAGGACTTGAAGCGGCAGTTAAAATGGTTAGCACTTGTAATTCGAAGAGAAAATGATATAATTAAGATGCTGATTTTCCACACTACCAAATACAAAATGCAAAGAATGAAGCCCTTATCAGTACTCGAAATATGAATAATATTTTGTGGACTTTAGCAATCTACTTTGATGAAAAAATGTTTTACGAGAAAGATTTTATAAATTATAAATTGTAGCACTGGCTGCTCGGTCAGTGAGGGAAGCGGTGAAAGAAATAGCGTTTCCCAAATGATGATGAAGTTCTCCAATTATCTTGTTTAAGATAATTATATCTCGTTTACTAACTTGCATTAAGTAGTCCCTTTGAATGTCAAATCAAATAGAATTTTCCCTTTTCTATTCATTCAGAGAATGGAAAAAGTAAAAGATAGCTACTGGTATGTTCACATACTACTGGTTTGCATGGTCGAATCCTAATTCGTTTGCCTTATTCCCAGTGGATGACTTTTCCTAACCAGTCATATATATTAATGACAGTTTTATCTCTGTCCCTGCATATATGACACCGACGAAATGATACTGAGAAATTCTCGAGTTGATGAATATGGCGGACTGAGTAGAACAGGCCAAATGATATAAAGTTATTGCCTGCGTTATTCTTGCTGTAAACGGCCTCGCGTTGTCATACAACGAAGCGAGTATATATGTGCCTTATTCAAATATAAAAAATTATGGTTAAGCAGTAAATAAAACTATGTTTAAGAATAGATCTGAAGTCCTGAAAACTTAGTGATCAGTTTCCTATATGTGTGCTTTTATCATTTTATCGATTGTAACAAGAAATGGTATTATTTTTTGACTGAACATCTTATAGCGATTGAGATTGATTGATTTGATGACTTATCAACCATTTGCAGGTTATTTAAAGCCAGAAAATATTTTAGATTTTAAGAAGTGCTATATGTATTACAACCATAGCACGATGTGTGTGTCAAGGATAAGAAAAATGATGAGTCCATCATTCTTTTAGATGGTTTGGTTTGTTTTGTTTTATGGCATATCAATCTCAGTGAGTTACTTAATGCCGACAAGATTTTTATTGTTGGTAATATTTTTTTCAAAATGTATTGCTGCTGATATATATATTTTTCCTTCAAAAATGTACTGCTGGTAATTTTTTTTCACTTCCAAAATATATTGCTGGTAATATTTTTTTCTTCCAAAATATATTGTTGGTAATATTTTTTTCTTCCAAAATATATTGCTGGTAATATTTTTTTCTTCCAAAATATATTGCTGGTAATATTTTTTTCTTCCAAAATATATTGTTGGTAATATTTTTTCCTTAAAAATGTATTGCTTGTAATATTTTTTTATATTTTTACAAACATGTATTGCTGGTATCAAATCCTATTTTCATTGTTTTTTTTTACCACAGTTTAGGGGTAAACTATTTCCCCATAGTTGGGACCCTAACAGGTGCTACTACACCGAGTCAGGATGGACCTTGTGTATCAATCTCAGTGACTTACTTAACGCCGACAAGATTTTTATTGTTGGTAATATTTTTTTTCGAAATGTATTGCTGCTAATATATATATATTTTTCCTTCAAAAATATATTGCTGGTAATATTTTTTCTTCAAAATTTATTACTGATAATATTTCTTACTTAAAAAATGTATTGCTTGTAATCTTTTTTTTTCTTTTTTTTTACAAAAATGTTGGTATTAAAACCTATTTTTACACTTTCATTTTTTTTACCACAGTTTGGGAATTAACTATTTCTCCATAGTTGAGACCCTAACAGGTGCTACTACACCGGGTCAGGGTGGACCTGGGAACACCAGCAATAAAGAGGTAGTTCTACGCTCCTCAAAACCTTCGATCAGAGGCCTTGCTGTCGGACGTAGTTTATCGTCTTACCCAGGACGCTCTTCAGGATGGTTTAGAATTCTCCTGTAAAATTGCTTGCCCCTACAAAATCTTATAATCCCAGTCTATCCTAATATTTAACTCATAGCTAAAGACGGATTTATACCTTAGTTTACGGACATTAACACGAAGTGGATAAAACAAAATAGGCGAGAGCCTGAACTGGTAACGACAATACCACTTTCCATGCTAGTAACATTTTTTTCTTTAGATCTACTGCATACGTTGCATGGATGAAGAAGAGACTTGAAGTAACAGAAATGTGGTTCTACAGAACGATATTGAGGATGCCAAAAACAGAACATGTGAGCAACGACGAAGTTTTAGAAAAAATGAGAACTGAAATGATACTTAAAATCATGAAAAAGACAGCTGAAATTTCTTGGGCACATAATGAGGAAAAAGTGCTTGGAAAATCTGATACGCACAGGTCAGATTGAAGTTAAGGGCCAGAGGAAAGTAAAGCATAACTTACTTAGCGGGCTTGAGTAAATGGATGACGGAACAAGGTTTTGGAGAGATAACACAATGATAACATTTTTAAAGGGCTACAAAAGATAGGAAATTGTGGAGAGCTATAATCGACTAATTCCTGACAGGACACGCGAAATAGAAGAAAATAGGTTGCCATTGTTGTTTAAAAACTAAGGTATGTTAGTGTTCTCTGAATTCATTCTTAACTGTCACGTTTGATTAGTTATTAGAACGATACATCCGCCATTGCAATTGGTTTCTTCAAAACGGAAATTACTTTAGACTCAGCTTAATTTTATTTTTATAAGACAAGACAATTAGATGCTGTCTGAGCTCCTATTTTTCTTTCTTTGTTTCTTTCTTTTTTTTTAACTTTCTTTTTTTCCTTCTTTTCCCGCGTTTTTTTTTCTGCAATCTTTTCCCGCTTAATATTATATCTGTTTTTTTTTTTTAATACTACACTCTGATCGTAGTTAATGGTTAGACAGAAATGTAAACTGGACAACAAAATCGATTCATTTTATTTTTACTCTTTTTGTCTTTCATCTTATCGTAGCATTATTTCTGTTCCATTTTTCTTTTTCTCCTGCCTATCAAACCACCTACTTGTCTTCTTTTCCTCATTGCTTTTTATTTATTTATTTTTTTTTTTTTTTCACTGTAAGTTTTTCTTTTGGTACAAACCGCATCTCCTGCCAATTGCCCGGTATTTTTTAGAAGTCATAGTCACAGCAGTGATCATTACCATCGTCGTCGTGATGAACGCTGTCATTATCGTTGTAACGCGAAGAATTAAAAGCAGTCGTTTTATGTTGAGCCAGCAGTTGTATCGCCGGATGATCTCATCTTCTATTTCACTCACTCTTTCTCTCTCTCTCTCTTTCTCTCTCTTTCTCTCTCTCAGTCACACACACACACATTCTCTCTCGCTCTCTCTTTCTCACACACACACAGTCTTCTTTTCACTCTCTGACACACGCATGCGCGTACGTCTAAGCATTCGGCTGTCATTACCCGTTTCTTCAATAGTTCTCTTCCTACCCACCAAATTGACTCAAACGTCTCGTTTTTCCAACGCCGCCTCACTGTGGTGTAATAGTTAGCAAACAATACTTTCAGCTCATTAGTACGAACCTCGATCCTCACTTGGAGCACCATAGATGCGGCCCTGTGCCAAAATTAAGCTATACATTATAAATAACGATTCCTAACACTTCAATTTTGCACTCTGCTTCAACACGTTCGCTCCATCGATTATGATCCAGATGGATGGAAACGATACATCTCTCTCTCTCTCTCTCTCTCTCTCTCTCTCTCTCTCTCTGTCACGTTTTCTTTCTCTCAGTGTCACGCTTTTTTCTCTCACTCCATCTCTACTTGTCTATGTCCTACTCTCACTCTCAGTATAATATGTGCTCCCTCTCTCTCTTTCAAACTCAGTGTCACGTTCTCTTTCTCTCTCTCTCTCTCTCTCTCTCTCTCAGTGTCACGTTTTTTCCTCACTCCTTCTCTACCTGTCTATGTCCTACTCTCACTCTTAGTATAATATGTGCTCCCTCTCTCTCTTTCAAACTCAGTGTCACGTTCTCTTTCTCTCTCTCTCTCTCTCTCTCTCTCTCTCTCTCTCTCTCTCTCTCAGTGTCACGTTTTTTCACTCACTCCTTCTCTACCTGTCTATATCCTACTCTCCTCTCAGTATAATATGTGCTCCTCTCTCTCTTTTTCAAACTCAGTGTCACGTTCTCTTTTTTTTTTCTCTCTCTCTCTCTCTCAGTGTCACGTTTTTTCCTCCTCCTTCTCTACCTGTATATCCTACTCTCACTCTCAGTATAATATGTGTTCCCTCTCTCTCTTTCAAACTCAGTGTCACGTTCTTTCTCTCTCTCTCTCTCTCTCTCTCTCTCTCTCTCAGTGTCACGTTTTTTTCACTCCTCCTTCTCTACCTGTCTATATCCTACTCTCACTCTCAGTATAATATGTGCTCCCTCTCTCTCTTTCAAACTCAGTGTCACGTTCTCTTTTTTCTCTCTCTCTCTCTCTCTCTCTCTCTCTCAGTGTCACGTTTTTTTCACTCACTCCTTCTCTACCTGTCTATATCCTACTCTCACTCTCAGTATAATATGTGCTCCCTCTCTCTCTTTCAAACTCAGTGCCACGTTTTCTCTCTCTCAGTACTATGCATTTTTTCTCTAATTTCTTCTCTACTTGTCTATATCCTACTCTCACTCTCAGTATAATATGTGCTCCGTGTGTGTGTGCTCGCCTCTTTGTGTGTGTGTATGTGTGTGCGCGCGCGCGTGTGTGTGTGTGTGATGCTTTCTCGCTGGCTTTGGGTCTTTCTGTCTCACACATATACACAGTGCCACATCTCTCTTTCTCAGTGCTACGTTTTTTCTCTCTTTCTCCCTCTCTACCTGTCTATGCTCTTCTCTCTCACCCTCAGTGTAATGTGTCCACTCTCACTCTAGCTTTATCTCTGATTTCCATTGTCACGCTCTCGTTCACATTGTCACACTTTCTTTATCAGTGCCTCTCTCTCTTTCTCTCTCTCTCTCTCTCTCTCTATCTATCTATCTATCTATCTCTATCTATCTCTTTTTACCTTTGTTTTCTTACACTCACTTGTGTAGCGAAAAAAAATTTTTTTAAATCAATTAATTTATAATATATATATATATATATATATATATATCTTTCACCTTATTTATCCCTCTTATCATCACGCTCGCTCTCAGTGTCACGCTGTCAGAGTAAAAACCTGTTACCCACATTGTCAACCATGACAAGAGACAGCCTATGTGTGTAAAACAAAGAGATATTTGATAGTTTTCATACACAATATAAAACGTCCTTCCATTTTGGTGAATAAATTCACTAGGCACTTGTCCACGAACATCAGCGAAAATCATGGCAACATTTTAAGATTAAGAGAGAGAGAGAGAGAGAGAAAAGAGAGAGAGAGAGAGAGAGACTTTCAGCAAAAAAAAGGAGATGATGTATTAACGAATAAGATGAAAATGAACAAATAGACGAGAGAATTTCCAGCAGATAGAATGAAGGAGACACAAATATATAGAGAGAGAAAGCTGGATATACACAGAGAGAGTGAGAGAGAGAGAGAGAGAAATATATAAAGTAAAAAAGGAGGCCAGATCAACGAGGTTTGATATATATATATATATATATATATATATATATATATATATATATATAGAGAGAGAGAGAGGGACAGGTGTATATATATATATATATAGCACATATATATATATATATATATATATATATATATAAAGACATTTTTATGTTTATACATTCTTTTTATAGATGCAAATATTTAAGTAAATGTTATGTTTATAATAAACAGTATTACACAAAATTTACCGGCCTGAAAATCCGAGAAATTTTCATAGAAAATATGCGTCCTCCGACACGAATCAAACCTGTATCCTATACAGAACCGTCATATAGCCTGACGTACTTCAACCGACTGGACCACATTCATATAGCCTGACGTGCCTTTAACCGATTTCGCCACAGAGGAGCGTTCGGTTAGCAAGGTCGATTTTACTGTCTTTAAACTACAATCTTCCATGATTCTCTCACGTACATTCATGTCTGCTCATGGCGTATCAAATGTAAACAAATGACGTCACACATTATGAAATGGACAAAGTCCGACAATTAATTTAAGACATTTTTATGTTTATACATTCTTTTTATAGATACAAATATTCAAGTAAATGCTTTGTTTATATTAAACAGTATTAAACAACATTTACCGACCAGAATGTTCGAGAAATTTTCACAGAAAATATTCGTCCTCCGACAGTAATCGAACCTGTATCCTATACGGAACCGACATTTAGCCTGACGTGCCTTAACCGACTGGGCCACAGAGGAGCGTTCGGTTATATATGTAATCATCCACAGACAGCATGTTTCACTGTATCACTGAAGATTGCAAGTTTGCATGAAACTACAAGTCGTGATAATGACGTTGGATATTATGTATATTCACTAATATATGCATATGTATATATATATATATATAGAGAGAGAGAGAAAGAGAAAGAGATAGATAGATAGATAGATTATATAAATATATATATATATAGAGAGAGATAGATAGATAGATTATATAAATATATATATATATAGAGATAGATAGATAGATAGATAGATAGATAGATAGACAGACAGATGTTATGTATATATTAGTGAATAGATATTGTATATATATATTTTATATATATCAATATTTTTCCATATATACACACACACACATATATATATATATATAAATATATATATATATATATATATATATATATATATATATATATACAGCCTTTCTGAAGTTATTATGCGAATCAAATAAACCACAGTAACTCAAAAAGCTCTGAACAAATATTTGTCAAATTTAAACTCGTCCATTTCCACCCTTAGTAAAATATTTAATTAATTTTTCTGACATTTTTAATTGTTAGTTTTAGATATATTGGAATTTACGAAAATGAACTGATTGAAGTTATGGTGCAGTTTAAACTAATATTATTTCAAGAGCTCTGGAATCAAATAAAATTATTTTTCTTTTTGCCCATGTTGTTAGATCCTTTCCCTTTTATCCATGTTGAAACATGGGTAAAGGGAATGATCTAACAACTGCTGAAAAACGGAGAATGACCAAGATATTGAGTAGTGTAATGCCCACACAGAAGATATCAGAGGAGCTTTGCAGAGCGATAAAGAAAGCTGGTGAAAACATTAGTAAGTTGAGAACTCAAAACAAACGAAAAGCCTTTGAGAACTTCCTTTCTCGAGTTATAGCGAAACAACTACTTTTGACCAGCTCTCAGATCTTTGAAAAGGCTGGAACTGCCGGAATCAAGTAGGACAAAAGATATAGAGTACTTTGCGAATTCGGATCTCTAAAGAAAAATCCTAGGCAACCTCCTCTCACTAAAGCAAATATTTTAAGGTATCAAAATTGGGCCAAGAAATACATGAAAATTGATTTTTCTAAAGTAATTTTCATGGGCGAATCTCGCGTGACATTTGATGGACCTGATGATGTGACTAAATGAAGGCAACAATGAGGTGACAGTATTATGATATTGGCGGGAATTGTTGACAAAACCATTACTGGATCATTTAAAGTTGAGAAAAATGTCAAACTCAACAATACTAATTATAGCGATTTGATGAACAAGACCTTCTTTCCATGCTACGAGTCCCAGTCTCGTAATTTCAAAGTGAAGGGCATATTTATACACGACAATGCTCCTTCTCATGTATGTAAGCTTGCCCATGAATTCTTCGTGCATAAAATATTTATGGGAGAGAAGATAATGAAATGGCTACCATTTTGCCCTGATCTGAATCCAATCGAAAATCTATGGTCAATTGTGAAGATGAAATTATATGAAGGTGTCGAACAAAAAACAGCAAAGCAGACTTATGGGAAGGAATTAAAACTACCATGTCAGACATTAAACCGTCTGAAGTAAAAAAAATATATTAACAAAATCAAGTAAAAGCTCCAACCTCACAGTTTCAAGTGTGTATTTATGCATGAAAATGTTCCTTCTCATGTGTCTAAACTTACCTGTGAATTCTTTGAACATAAAAGATTTATGGGAAAGAAGATAATGGAATGGCCACCATCAAGTCCTTATATGAATCCAGTCAAAAATCTATGGCCAATTGTAAGGATGAAATTACATGAAGGTGGCAAACAATATAACTGCAAAGCAGACTTATGGGAAGCAATTAAAACTACCATGTCGGAAATTGAACCTGCTGCAGTAAAAAAAAAATAAAAATAAAATAAAATAACAAAATCAATGGGTAATAGATTACTGGTTGTTATTGAGAAGAAGGGTCACTATATTAAAATGTAAAGGATTTAAGGAGTTATATGTGTTTGTGATTTGTTCTATTTTAGGTGTCGATCAATTGTTGATGATTTTATTAACATTTTATTGAAGTAAATTGTGATTATTTGGTTTTGCTAAATACTTACAGAAGTTAATTTTTAGAAGACACCAAATAACTTCAATAACTACAATAAAACGTATTAATACTACCTAAAATTTTAACTCAGGGTTTGTTTTGGCACCTACATCGATTGTTTAAAATTTAACAATTTTTTTCAAAATAAAATTTGAATTAGTGAAGTTTATATGATAAGTTTGCATAATAAATTTAGAGAGATAAATATTATATATATATATATATATATATGTGTGTGTGTGTGTGTGCGTATTTAGGCGGTAAATTCTCTTTTAGGCATGTCTTATGTAGTAAATTATAAACATTATATCCTGCCTCATTCAATTATAATATACAGTAAAACATTCGTGAATATGAAAGATTTATGACAAAAATAATCAGACATAATATTTGTAATTTATTCAATCACACACACACACACACACATATATATATATATATATATATATGTATAAGACAGAGATTATATATACAGATATATATAGAGAGAGAAATTATATATATATTTATACAGATATTATATATAGAGATATTATATATACTATATAGATAGATATATTATATATATAATATATAGATATAGATATAAATATATTTATATATATAGATATTATAGATATTATATATATAATATATATATATATATACTTCCGAATGTAAGGAGAACGAAAATAATAAAAATTATAACTGTCCCAGCATTAATTCAAAAAGTGAGCTCGATACCAAGTGTAGAGCAATAATTATTTTTTATAATTTTTACAAAAAAAAAACAACTTGCTCTCCACAAAGATGCATTCTTGTTTCGATGCGGCTGCATCTTGACTGGTGAGAATCAAAAACATACGTACTAAATATGTTTTAAATATCAAAATTACATTTATTTACATAATTCTTTGTAAGATTTTGCAAGATTCTTCCAATTATCTTATTACCAGAACAATCTAGAAGATTACGCAATTTATTACTTATATAAGCTTATCTCCGCACACAAATCATACACAATAATTATCATCATGGGGGGGGGGCAAGGAAGTATCAAATTCACGAAAATAATTGATCATCAAATATTGGAAGGACGGCAAAAAGAAAGCCAAAGTCGGAAGGAAAATAACAGATATCCTGAATATTGCATTTACAACTATTAGTTCCATTATTGTTAAATATAAAAAGGCGAAAACTCTCGAGAACAGATCTGGCGAACCACGCAAGATTTCTTCCAGATCAACGAGAAAGATTCAGCGCAAAATTCAATAAAATTCAATAACTACTCGGAGAGAAATACAGGAAGAATTAAAAGCATCCTGTATTATTGTTACGAATCGAACAATAGGTAATGGAATTCATAGAAGTCAACTAAGATCGCGTTCTCCAAGAAAAAAAAATCCACTACTATTGAAGAAATATAGAGAAAATTTTTTCATGAGAATAAACCTGAATCATTTTGGAAAAGTGTTTTATGGACAGATGAATCAAAAACTGAACTATTTTGACGTAATTCAAGAACTCGTGTTTGGAGAATGCACCAAAGAACACCATACCGATGGTGAAATTTGGTGGTGGCAATATCGTGATTTGGGCATGTTTTTTTTTTCTGCTAATTGTACGGGTAATTTTGAGATAATAGACAGTAGAATTAATTAAAAATTATACCAAGATGTTTTGGACTCTACTTTGTTTGGGTCAGTAGTAAAGCTTGAACTCCCACAAGATAATGACCCTAAACATACAGCTAAATCTACGAATAAATGGCTTATGGAAAATAATGTCAGTAGACTCGAATGGACATCACAGTCTCCAGACTTGAATGCAATAGAGAATCTGTGGCGTTTATTTAATATTAAAGTTACTAAAAGAGCTCCGAAAAAAAAAAAAAAAAACATCTTGAACCTAAAGAGAATATAGAAAGAAGAATGAAGTAAGATACCAATGGAATCTTGAAAATCATTGATTAAAAGCTACAGAAAAAGATTGATTAATGTTGAATTAAATAGGGAATGGGCTACAAATTATTAAAAAGATAGTAAAATTCTGTACGAATATATTTTTTGCCTCCAATTTTTTAAAATTTCATAATATTTAATTTCATTAATATAATACATTTTTTTTGGTTGTTTTTTTTTTTTTGTTTTTGTTCTTTTTTTTTGTTGTTTTTTTTTTCAGCATTATGCCATGGTATACAAATTATACTATGGATTATAAAATTATTTTATAAAATCTATGTTAAATAAAAAAATATCTATCTCTATAGATAGATAGATTTCATATATATATATATATATATATATATATATAGATAGATAGATAGATACATATTATATATATATACATAGATATATATATATATATAT
>CAHIKZ030000595.1:532500-552500 GCA_903632075.3 Acanthosepion pharaonis
GAGAAAGATCAAAATTTCTTGAGTCAGCACAGCGTCCGGGGGTGGTGATCTAGCTTAGCGGAAGGTTATATATATATATATATATATATATATATATATGGAATGAGTTCAATCCTCCCTGACTTCCCCGTATTTGTGATCTTAAAATTATCTTAGCTTGAAAAAAATATGTGGTACCCCTTTGTGTTAGCTTGGTATATTAATCAACCATTATTGTTATATAATGAATTTGAGCCTCCAAGGATTATCTACGTTTAGGATCTTGTTCCAAACTATATTTCTCTTCTTCTTTATGTGGCATGCCTCCTCAGGATGTAAGCAATCATGTCTCTCCACGACTTTCTCTCCATTGTTTCACTTAATGAATTGTTATTTCTCTTAAACCCTGTTCTGCCATGTTTTTACTCGAGCAGGTTTGGTAAATTATGCGCTGTTTTCATTTTTGCCTCTTACCTTCAATATGTCCTGTGATTGTCAAATTTTCCAAGACGTCTTTTCTCATTATGTGCCCTAGAAATTTCAGCTCCCTCTTTCTGATGTTAAATATAAGTTTCTTTTTTGTTTCTGTTTTCCTTAGAAGCTCGTCGTTGCTCACCAATTCGGTCCAAGGTATTCTCAGAATCCTTCTGTAGAACCACGTTCCTGTTGCTTGAAATCTCTTCTTCATCTTTGAGGATATTGTCCAGCATTCACTACCATATAGGAGACCAGATATCACATAACACTTCAGTACTATTTTTCTTGTTTTTAACGAGGTTTTCCTGTTTCTTAATACTCTGCTTAGCTTTTGGAAAGCACCTTTAGCTATCCTAATACGCCTTTGGATTTCAATATCGTACTTTCCGTTGCTTATTAAAACACTCCCTATATATTTATTTATTTTTATTTGTTTGATTTTGGTATCTCCAATATGTACCTTTCATTTTGGAGGCATCCTTTTCCTAACATGCATTTTGTCTTCTTGCAATTGATGTTCATTTCGTTTCTTCTCGTCTTTCTCTAGGAAATGTTGTAGTTTTCTTCCTTGTCTGACATCAACACTGTTCTTATGAATAATCAAGAGTGGTCTCCCTTTGTTTTGTTACTCTTCTCTTTGAGAGAGTTATTTCTGTTTACTGGGACTATAAAAGGACACTATACGCGAACCTTGTATTCTCAGTTGAATAAAGCTTTCTTAAAGTCTACACCTGTGTACTTTTGTCATTACAACTCTGTCGTCAGCATAACTTATGTCGTTAAGATTGTTGTCGCAAATAAAGAGTCCTGTTAGGAATTAAATACACTTAGTGTATAAATTGCTCTTTCGAGTGGGGTCTGTAACACATCTATTTATCATCTCTCACTTGCGTCTCTATCTTTGGGCAGAATGCACTCAGGGGCGATTCCGTCAAAGGACAGAGTCGCAACAGTGGAAAAATATATTGAGAGGTGCCCAAGCCCTGGGGAACAGCTGCCCGAGGCCGCGCCCTCTCATTGTACCAGAAGGGAGGAATCGGTGCTCACACCGAGGCCAGCGTAACCTACGGTTGCGGGACTGCAGGCAATTTTTGTTCCTAGCCTAGGTGTACACGCTCGGGTCTCAACCTTAA
Source organism: Acanthosepion pharaonis (assembly GCA_903632075.3). Lineage (NCBI taxonomy): Eukaryota > Metazoa > Mollusca > Cephalopoda > Sepiida > Sepiidae > Acanthosepion > Acanthosepion pharaonis. The sequence goes on from CAHIKZ030000595.1 coordinate 534,090, forward strand.
AAAACTGACCTTGTGTCACAACTCTTCTTAGTGAGGAGACAGATTAAATACCTAATTCACTCAGAATGACCTCGCTGTATAGGTTGAATAAGTCCGGTTAGAACAGGCATCTTTGTCTTACATTCCTTTAAACCCATAAAAATGACGGAGATAAATATATACAGGGAGCTGCTAAAATATGTATAGTGTCTGTTCGTCAAATCTCACTGCTGTTGGAATTTTGGTGTACCCTGTAGTACTAGTGAGCTAGCCAAAATGAGCTGACTCATTTTATAGTTCACCAATAGAAGGGTTAACCAATCAGAAGGCTCAAAATATTCAATGCGACGTGTATAAAGGCAGCCATGTTTTGTTTTTTTTGTTTTTTCTTTTGTTTTTTTCTCCGAATATTCACTGCCAACCTCTTATATCGAAGACTGAAGAATTACGGAAGAGCTGCTGGTAGTATTGGCGATATAGTCAGATCCAGTAGAGTGTCTGACTCGTGAGTATTAATCTTTAATGTTGGTTTATTGAACAGATTACGTACTGCGCTGTATTCTATATTCAGAGACTTGGTGAATATGGTCAACAACTGCTATCGACTTTTCTGGATGCGTGTATAGGACATATATTTTGTTTTTATTACTGTATACCTACTTTTGCATCCCCCGTGTTGTATAAGTAAATAAAGCTTTGAGAATTTAATAGGCGTGGAAAAGGTAACCAAAACGATTGGTTGATTGATTAACTCGTTTTTTACGGTTTATCAAAAAAGCGGTAGCAAAAGCATATTACCGTAAAGTAGTAATATCGTAATACAACACACTTAACAAAAAAGCTAAATTGGTTTATCTGTCTTGTCTCATCACAGCTAAATTGAGTGAGATATTTGATATCAAATCTCGCAAATTATTCTCCAGTCGAGATGTATAGGGATTTTCTTAGCGTAGCTTAGATGTTGCACAAAGTCGAAAGTATGGTGTACCTAGTGAATATCGAACCCACTATGGTAGACAAAGCGAAGTTAATGGAATATCATTAATTCAAACTTGAGAGCAAGGCATACAAGACATGACTAATGTTGTACTTTAGTATCCTCCCTAGGTGACCTAATACCATGGCAATACGCCAGACTTAGTAAATCCAACAGACATTTGACATCATTTTTATATCATGCATAACTATATTTTATAAGTCAGTAGTATGATACAGTAATCTGAAGGTGCATTATAACTGCGAAAGATTCCTTCCAAAAGCTAAACAAAGAATTAAGAAGCAGAAAATTTTTTATTGGAAACAAAGAAAAGAGTTTTGAAGTTTTATATAATATCAATCCTCCTATATGGGAGTGAATGTTTGAAAATTGCCTTAAAAATGAAGAAAAGATTTAAAACAAGACATATGGTTCTACAGTAGGATGCTGAGAATACCATGGACGGAACATATGAGCAACGAAGATTTAAGGAAACTGGTGTCGAAAAGGGCACTTAGAATCAGAAATATTCAGTTGAAATTTCTGGGAAAGAGAGCATGGAGAATTTAACACACACGGGTCATATTAAAGAGAAGAGAAGCAGAGTGGGTAACCTACCAAACGAGATGTGTAAATGGATGACAGAACATTGACTAGGAGAGATAATAAAAGGAAAAACATTGTTTAGAGCTGTAGGAAAGTGTCGAGAATCGTGATAACCTCAGTCCTAAAACGGCACGACACATCAAATACGAATGTCTTCCCTTTTTGCTTGTTTGCGTTTATCATTGTGCATTTTCCTGTATTCCAACTGACTTCTATTCAAATATTGTCCAAACCTGGTCATATCTTTTTATCTTGTACACTGTCCACGCCCTTCTTTCCACCGTTCATTCTCGCTCTTGGCGTTGCAATATCCATTTCTTCCTAAGCATTTTTTACGAGAAGTCCTCGATGAATTTATTAAAAACCTTTTTCTCCATTCTCGTTCTTTCGATATCATTTTTCTAATGTCTTCTTTGATTCCGTAATTCGTTCGAAAGTTTTTTTCCTTCTTTCGTGTTGTTAGTCTTTCATTTATTCCCGGTCTTCGAGGATTGAAGTTTACATTTCTTTTCTACTTAAGAATCACTATTGAGAGACAGGAGGATTTTTTTGGTAACGAAGAAAAGAATATTGAGCTGTTACGTGACATCTGTTCTTCTTTTTGGACGATTTCCTCAAAGATGAAGAAGAGACTCAAGGCGACAGAGCTGTGGTTCTACAGAAGGATGCTAAGGATATCATGGACAGAGCATGTGAGCAACGATGAGGTCTTAGAGAGGATTCAAACAAGGAGGAGGCTTATACTTAACATCAGGAAGAGGCAGCTGAAGTTTCTGGGACACATAATGAGGAAGAAGGGCCTGGAGAATCTGATACTCACGGGTCGAATAGAGAGAAAGAGAGACAAGGGAAAACAACGCATGACATACCTCGCAGCCTTAAGCAAGTGGATGACAGAACGTGGTCTGGAGTAAGAAGCAGAGGGAAGGAACTTGTTGAGAGCTGCAAGGGATAGAGGGAGGTGGTGGAGAGCCATGATCACCTACGTCCTGAAAGGACATGGTACATAGAAAGAAGGACTTAAGTTAAGGCCAAATAGCAGTTCTTTTAGTTCTTGAGTTTACATTTCCTTTCTATTTAAAAATCATTATTTAAGTTAAGGCCAAAGCGCAGGTCTTTTAGCTGTGGAGTTTACATTTCTTTCTTATTTAAGAATCAGTATTCAAGTTAAGGCCAAAAGGCAATGCCCTTTGTGAGAATCAAACTCACTAAAATAACGATATACGAAGTGTAACAATTTAATTACCGGAATGAAAGCATCATGTGAATCAGGTAATAAGTCAGGCAAACATTTGTTTCCAAGCACATCTGTTCCAACTTCCGCTTAATTAAAACGAGATGCGTCAATCATTGCCGAGTAGTAGAGGAAGTTGTACGTCTTCATGTTATACTGCTAGTGGAAAATGAATTAAAGGAACCAAGAACAGCGGATTAACATCATGTTTGAGCTGAAGATTGGTAAAGTGTGAGTGGAACGTTAGCCCTATTAAAATTAGATTAGAGCCATCCTACTTCGATCCTCGTGGAATGACGTTACAGAATCATAAAGATCTAGACGAAATAACAGAAGTCACATCACATGAGGACTTTCAATAACAGTTAACAATTAAAATGGATGTCACATGTACACGAAGAGAAAATGATATAATCAAGATATTGATATTTCACACTACTTCAAAGAAACGTTTAGGAAGGAATCTTCCTTCAATACTGGAAAGATCAATAATAGCTAGTGGACTTGAAAAACGAATTTTACTGAAAAAAGAAACTGTTTTTAAGAGTATGAGTGTTGCCCTACGTGGCTTCACCATAAACGCCGATAAGCGGCGATATTTAAGTCTATATAAAATTTCAACCATTTCTTTCTCTTTCTTTTTTTCTATTGATTCTAGATATATTCGAACGTAGATAAAGAACGTTACCTCTGAGGCACGTTCGTTTCCTTGGTCCACTATTGAACTCGTACACACACGCATATACGTAGATGTGTATCACATACATTTGTTTCGCACACACATAAACAAGCACATTCTTATAGATAATGTACACGTGTAATTCTTTTTTTTTAATATGTTTCAATTGTTGTTTGTTTCAAATTCCATGTTTTGTGTTATTTTTTCCCCCGGACTCACATGAGTCCGCCGAATATTGTTTGCGGGATAAAATACCAGGAACCATTAAACATTTACTAAAAAAAAAGTGTCCAGACCTCGCAACAAAATTTGTGATTCCCAAAAGTACGATTTTAAAAATTTCAAGCGACTGTAACACAGGCTGCTCGACGCAATGCATGCTGAGTATTTCCTTATAAGGAATCCGCTAATATTGCCATTATGGTGAATATGTTATGAATTAATCGAGTGTTTTTTATTGGGACAGGCGGTTGACGGAAGATTGAGAATATGGACACAATATCGCAAGAATTGGACAATCAAAGACACAAAGAACAGCCGCAAAGTTGGACAAATTGTGAAATTTAATGCGCTCAGGTCGAAGATTAATTTTGCAAAAGTGAATATGAACAGAGGGAAAATGCAGCAGACTCAAACAGAGAATTTGGGAATGAGAAAAATTCCTCAAAGACGGTGCCTCTAATCTTAACACTTTAATTACCGGAACGGCTCTATGAAAGCAAAGTTTGCTTACCTGGTCACAATTGGCTGCTGCCATATTCAAAATTTTTCCTTACAGACAACAGGATGCACATTTTACTTGCACAGGGCCGTTAATGGAATTAAATTGTCACACCACGTATGTGAGGTTGATTTTATCTTTGCTGTGTATCATTTTATTTGATTATTTTCCATTTTTGCATTCATCTTTGCATTCCTTTTTCCTCTTCCATCCATTTTCTTGCAATTTTTCTTTCTTTCACTTTTTTTTTCTCTCGTCTGTTTTGTTACATTTTCTTTCTTTTTCGCTGTAATCCATTCTACAATTCTATTTTCTTCTTTTCTTTCTAATCTGTATGCGTGATATGGCTCTTCTGGAAGTGAGCAATCATGACTCTCCACAACTTTCTCTCCTTTGCTGTTCTCAACAATACTTGATCCCTTACGTCTTCTCTTTGGCGGACTTGTTCATCTGTCGATTTGTTCAAGATTGCCAAGTGGGTGGGTGGGTGGCTGGTTGTTTTTCTCTGCTTCCGTTGTTTTCGATGTGAGTGCTATGTTTTCTAAGCCGTCATTTTTCATTATTGCGTAAGGTTTTCAGTGATGATATATTTTCCACTTTGCAACATCTTTTCGACAGATGCAACGTTGCAAGCTTGCCGCTAATCTGTTGCTACTTCCATGGCAAATGTTCAGAAGAGTACCATTCGTTATTTCCACCAGTGCAGACCTTTAGAGCTAGAACGCACAATGCTATTTCCACAGAGTCGAATCACTGCCATTTCCCCCGTGTTCCAAATGAAAGAAGAGAAAAAAGCTCCACACAGACAGGTTTTTCCCCCAAATAACTGTCATTTTGTGGAACAGACTCCTGCGGGGGTGCTTCTCTGAACACAACATTCTAAAATTCTTCAAATCAAGGATCAATCGTTTGTTATCCTCCTTAACCACATAATCGTTACTTCACTTTCTACCACCTAATCTTTGAATCATATCACACACCTCATAAGCATTTTAACAATGCCTCTCTGACTTGAGTGGCTAACGAGCCTTGTATTATGCGAAATTTAGAATATAAATGTCAATATTCTGTATTAGTGAGGTTCAAATCAGTCACAAATATGCTGTGATTCGTTGTTGCGTGAAAAAGAAGAAAATAGAGTTGATGATGAGGTTTCAGTTAAAGGAATAGGCGATATTTTTTTAAATATTACGCACATGCAGCTAATTTTCCTACTTCGGAAAGATTCTACAAATATGATTATCTGGTAATTCCTATAAATGTGATTATCTGGTAATTCCCATAAATGTGATTATCTGGATTCTCTGGCTGTAACCATCACGGCAATGAAAGTGTGAACAATTCTTTCCATGATGGCGTGAGTTCAACAATTTAGCAAGTTTGTGTGACTAAGAACAGCGGTGAGATTCGGCCTAATTACCGCGTAACTATGAATGAATATATCACATTTCACACTTCACTAAACACACTTCAATACACGATCCTGTATTGAGAAAGATACACGAGGTTTGATAAAAAATGAACTGGTGCTATAAAAAAACTATAACACATATCAATTCAGTATTTAATCTCCTTCGAACTAGTTCCCTTATGAAGCCACAGCGTCGTTTCCATTCATAGAAGCATTCCTGGAACTGCTTTTTAGGGATAGCAGTTGCTTCGTCGCATTCTCTTTGATTTCCTGGATGTCTTGAAATCGTGTTCCTTTCAAATGGGTTTTGATTTTTGAAGTGGACAAAGTCCCAAGGGGCGAGATTTGGAGAATATGTGTTGTGGAGTGATTTCACAGTGGAGGCTTGTATTTGTACTAAGTCGGTCCTAAAATAGGTTCGACATACAAAACGTTAGGAACTTGATATAATAGGTATAACGCAGAGTAATCTAGTTGTGGTCGCTGATGCTTTAGTATCCGACTAACTGTCGTCCGACATCGACTGAGCGACTGACCCACTGAGCGACTCCCTCGTTACTCTTACTACTCCTACTTATAGGTGGGAGAGTCTATTAACTGTTGAATAGGGGTGTTCTACTATAACAATATGATAATTGTCGGATTCGACCTAATTAACAGGTAATTATGAATGATTACATCACAGCAATTTTTTGACAATAATGTTCACACTGTACAAGGCCGAAGAACCACTCGAGGTAGAGGGTTACAGAACAAGAGGTAAGGGGGCATATGAAGATATGTGAAGTTAACTTTAGACATGAAAAGGTTCAGATTGTAGTGATTAGGAAAGCATCATCTTGGGAAATAGAGGTCCATGAGAAGTTGTTAGAATGGAACTATATTTCGCCAATCGAATAAGAAGGGAATGAGGGTAGTTCGCAGCAATGGGCGTGTCATGGTGGGTCATAGCCGTGAACGTTAGAACTGGTTGAACTAAAGAATGTTGTTCGTCTGAACACTTTCCATGGAAATATAAACAGAGTAGCGTGAGGATTCCAACATTTCGTCTGTGGGGAAAGCGGTTGTAGAGTGGAAAGTAATTCATTGGCCAGAAGACCGAGTAGACGCTTTTGGACTCAAAACCGGAGAGTGGAGATTGAGTAGTTCTTGCCCATATATGGCCTCAGTACACAATTTTCAGCATGATTTGGCTCTTGTAAAGGTACAGGGTCGCAGGAGGGAGTCAGGTACCTACTGGTGCGGTACAGGGAACCGCCCATCTTACCAGAATATTTAGCGATGTACCGTATGTGCGAGTTCCACTTGAGGTCTGGGTTGAGTTTAAGTCCCAAGAGGCGCTCAAGGCATTAATTTATCTTCAAGAGTCAGAACATGTAAAAAAATGGAGTATTACTCCCATATTCGCGACTTATCATCATCAAATTTCAGGAAAGTGACATTGATGCTATCGGGCTAGGGGAGAGGATCTCAGGAGACGGCTCCTTTGGAAAATGTCAGAAAATCATCCCACGGGAATATATATATATATATATATATATATATATATATATATATATATATATATATATATATCCATCAAACCATACACACACACACATAATGGCATGGGATAATTGTCCATCCCACAAAATGTTTAACATCTGAAACATCGCTAAACTCATTCAGTTTCTTTTTTCCAGGTTTTCAGATAAGACATTTAGCCATCTTGACACCATTTGTTGTAAATAAATCACTGAAAAACACTTTGATTTATTAAGGTAGAAAGTGAACAGAATAACATCATTTCGTGTCAGACCAACAATGTTTTTTCAACTGATCAATGGTGAGAGGAAAAAGATCATCCAGGCATTCATACTCTGGCTTACATCTTAGAAGTTCATTCCAGAACCACCAAGAGAACAGTAAAGAAGTTGAGAGAAAACCTGGATCAGAAGGTCACACCATCAGGAGGGAGTATCACTTCGACTGAGAACTGAATATATTCTTATCGTTCAAATTAGAGTCCGATAGTGTTATAAAAGCCTCGGAGAATTCTAGTAAGATATCTATAATTATTTCTAAGTTACAACGGTTCAAAGCTTAATCTAACAGTTAGACAATTTTGCTGTTACAAGTCGATATATATATATATATATATATATATATATATATATATATATAGAGAGAGAGAGAGAGAGAGAGAGAGAGAGAGAGACACATATATATATAATTTATTCTTGTATAAATTTATATAATATATCTATATCATTTCTCATCATATAAATTTATATACTATTTATGTATATATAATTTCTTGTATAAATCTGTCTACGATTTATATTATATATATATATATATATATATATATATATATATATATATACGTATTTCTTTCGTATAAGTCTATACACGATATATGTCATTTTGTATAAAGCTATATACTATTTATATATATATGTATATCATTTCTTGTATAAATCTATGACTCACACACACACACACACACACACACATATATATATATATATTTATATATATATTTATATATATATATATATATATATATATATATATACAGATAATATTAGTGGTAAATATACACATACATATGCAAAATATATAAATATATATACATAGATGCAACACATACATACATATTTTTTATTAAAAAAAATCCAAGAGGATAGAATCCAGGTAGAACTCAATGTCCATGACAGAGTAAGGTTATAATAAATATGCTTAAACACTAATATTTTATGGTCACCAGGATCATGGAATATTAGTGTTTAAGCTTTTTTTATTATATATATATATATATATATATATATATATATATATATATATGAAGTGATGGTGTTGAATGTAGATTAAAGTGGAAAAAAACTTTTTATTCTACATTCAGCACCATCACTTGATAAAACACCAGAAGTGTTGAAACAAAATGACTATTTTTGTAGTGATTTTATAACATATTTATGCTATAATTTTGGAATAAATTATATTTGCTCTACTCTGTATTGAACACTCCTTTAAGAATAGTAGTTTTAGTTATACGTATGCATCAATCCTTTACTTTTATATACATATATATATATATATATATATATATATATATATATATATATATAATTTCTTATCGTATAAGTCTGTATAGATTTATTTATTTATTTATTCATTTAGATAGTGTTATACCATAATACCTATTCTAGACTCTCCCACAGATAATAAGTAGTAGTAGCGGTCGCCAGTTGGGCTCAGTGGTGTTGAGCGAGTCAGTCGATATCGGACATTGAAGTACCAACCATCACAACTAGATTGTTGCGTCATTAACTCTTATTTCAAGTTCTGGACGTCGAACCTAATTTAGGACGACTTATTGAAATACAAGCCTCCACTGAAAACTACTCTACAACAGATAGATAGATAGATAGATAGATAGATAGATAGATAGATAGATAGATAGATAGATAGAATTATAGGGCAGGCTATAACTTTTAAGAAAAGAAAGCAACTGCTTGAAAAACAAATAACAAAAATAATGAATAATGTAAGGCATTTTGTCACTATGTTTTAAATGCCAAATGTATAATGATTTTGTAATACCACCATTAGATTTAAGGATGCGTAAGATGAAAATTAAGAAAGAGCGTTTTAAAAAAAAACAACACACAAAGATCAATCGGAAGAGCCATGACAAAGAAGATTGTCAGAGAGAGAAAAGCTTTCATCATGGATCGGAAATATGTGATAGAAGTTAAGCGACAGAAATGGAGATGGGTGGACGAAGAAAGGGTAACAGATGGAGCAAAAGGTTGATTGATTGGTGTCCAATGGATAGCAAACTCAAAAGGAAAAGAGCATACAGAAGACGGGGAGGTGAGATAGGATGAGGCGTTGAAAATTCATGTCCTAACCTACTTTCTATAATCTGATCAAATGACACAACGTGATTTTTTTTTAAATATTGCAGTGAATAGAAGTCATAGTTTTCCTGAAAGTAGCTGGAAAAGCTTTTTGCCTTGCATTCTATTTGCAATGACTGACGTTTATATATATATATATATATATATATATATATATATATATATATATATATAGTGTAACCTGACGATCCGTGTAGGTGAAACCTAGGTAGGTTTACCTGGCTGTTTAGGTTTTATATTATATATATTCCAGGTTTATATTATATACATTCCAATATTCGCTTGAAGATGAAATGAAACTAATGCTTTTAATTTAATTACAAAATTAAATTTGAAGTTTCTAGCTTCCATTTTTAAACATAGTTATTACTGTGTAGTGAAAAACATTTTAAATCAGTGATTTTATAATATTATATATATATATATATATATATATATATATATATATATAAAGAGAGAGAGAGAGAGAGAGAGAGAGAGAGAGAGAGAGAGAGAGAGACATACGAAAAAACTATTCATATCCGACGCGTTACGTGCTCGGAAAGATTGACTCAAGGAAATGTCGGCTAAAAATACTTCTTCCTCTTGTCAATTTTATTTCATTTTGTTTCTTCACAGATACATATTATATGAAAACAATATATATATATATATATATATATATATATATATATATATATATATATATTTAATTTTTGGGGACTTAGGTAAATCATTATAGCAATTCATCGAGTCTAGAAAAATCATCACAATGCAGAAAACATTGGACGGCCTAATGAACGACGGAATTTGTCAGTAGCGGCGCTATATCGAATCTATTCAGATTCTTCTTCGTCACAGAGGCCCGTTGGTACAGTTGGTATGACGCTTGCGGTTTGCATTCGAATCTCGGTAGTGGATGCGCATTTCTGATGACTCCCAAAAAATAGGACGAAACGGCCGTCTTCTGCATTCTGTTGAGGATTTTTCTAGACTCGATGAATTGCTATAATGATTTGCCTACGTCCCCAATATTATATACATATGTAAGGGAGTGATCCATCCAGAGAAAAGTGCATATTTTTAAAAAGAAGAGAGAAACCGCAATCCTTTTTGGTTATAATGTGGATTATACTTTATTTCCCATATTTTTGCTACACGGATTTCCAGTCTCGCGACCTTCATCAGACAAAGAGTGTTTTTTTTCCCGCATATTGTTAAAAAGAATTAATTATCCTTATATTTTCTGATGTTTAATAATTGTCTTTTGTGTGTAGTAGTAATCAGAATTTTCTTGGACAATGTAGTGAGAGTATTCTTCTACTTCATGGGTAATAAAACCACTAGGATTGGTCAGAGAAAGGGCGAAGGAAGGAGGTCATTGTTCTTATCCTTTTATGACTTTTGGATCTACTTAGACCTATCTCCATTTTTGTGCATTCTGTGTGCGTGTATGTTTTTGTTAGGATATGTTTCATGATAGGCGCAATCGTCAGTCCACGAGTGTGCACTTGCGGCCTGACGATTGCGTCAAGCATGAAACAGCCTGTCACCTCTAAGTGTTGACTTCAATGTTCACTTTTATATTTACATATGCTCTATCTCTGATATTCAGCAGTTTATCTCATAAATATAGTACACCTTAAAACTATATTTCTTCATATATATATATATATATATATATATATATATATATATATATATATAAAAGTAAACATTAAAGTCAATACTTAGAGTCGACAGTCTGTTTCATGCTAGACACAATCGTCAGGCAACGAGTGCCATTTATTTTTTCTCGGCTATTTATATATACGGGTCAGTGGTGCATTGTGGATAGTCTATTTTGGCGGTTATTTTGCCGGAAGTCGTTTATTTCTTTATTTGGGTGAAATTATTTTGCTCGTCTTTATTTGTTTTTATTTTGTTTTATTTTTTTATTTTTTATTTTTACTCCTTATCTTATAAATTTATTTTTTATTAACGTAGTAAAAATTGTTTATATCGCTTATTTAATAGTTTTGTTTTAGTTTGGGAAGATAATTAAAGCTAATTATTCAATTTTGAGGGTTATTGTAGTAGTTTATTTTAACTATTATTTCGGCGGGAGCAGTTTTTAAATTGTTTATTACTTCATGTATTTAATTGGATTGATTATCTCTATTTGTTTTTTCTAACGGTTAATTTATCGGGAACGGTTTGTTAGTTTATTTATTTGGATTAATTTATATTCATTTATTTTACTTGTTTTTTATTATTTATTTATTATACTGTATATTTTCATTTACTCTTTTCGGTTTTCGATTTTTAAGTAACGTAGTATATTTTTTAAACGAAGGATTGCTGCCTAAACATACAACTATATATATATATATATATATATATATATATATATATATATATATATATATATATAGTTGTATATTTAGGAAGAAATCCTTCCTTTATGCATGTTTCATTGAAAACGACTGACAAGGTACTACGATTAAGTTTTTTATTTAATTTTTCTTGTGTTCGAACAAGAGCTTTCTTTTCTGAACAAATAGTGTGTAACTAACTGTTCAAATGTTTTATAGTTGCGAGCACTTTCGGCTATACCTTTAGCCATTATCAAGTATGATTCAATTTTTCAGCTTAATTGAGTGTGTGCATTATGACTATGTTTTAGTGAGTTGTAGAGATGTTTTTAATTTCCGAATACGGTTAGCATATCGTGGCCTTGTTCGTAGTTAATATTGTTAAGAGTTGTTTTTGTTATTATTAAAGCTTCCGTTATTTTTAATCTTTTTTATAGGAGGATGGAGTTATTATATTTCTGTTTTCTACTAGTATGTTTCTAATGGAGTCTGGTAAGTTTGTGTGTGTGTTTAAATGGGTTCTAATGGAGCTGTGATCAGATAGGTGTAACGTATACACACATATATACACACATACCTCCTATGTTTTGTAGGGTTTCATGTGTGTGCTTGTGGGTAATCTATTGTGTTTGTTTTAGCCAGTATATATATATATATATATATATATATATATATATATATTGTTCTCCATATGTGTGTGTGTGTGTGTGTGTGTGCGCGCGCGCACGCGTGTGTCTGTGGTACGACCAGTGTATTTGGCCATTATGTGTGTCTGCTGTGTGTTTATGGATGTGGGTTATGATTTATTTAGTGCTAGTTAAAATTTGTTTAAGAATTTTTTTTGCTGTATTTTTAGATAAGAATAATTGTCTGTTCGATATATTGGCATAATTTTGAATTTACCTTGATTACATTTGTAGATGTGTTATGATACAAAGAGTTTAATTTGATGTTGCTTTTGTGAAGGGAAACTTTAGTGTTTGGCTAATACCTATATAGGACTTTTGTGCACTTGAGTGCATCAATCACATTTTTGGAATTGCAGCTTAAATTTTTGTTTATTGTGAATGTCGTTGTTGAGTTTTCAAAAGTGTAGGAGTTTCTTTCTATAATGATGTCACAAATCCCACATAATTTTTTTTTTTTTTTTTTTTTTTTTGCATTTTGTGACTCCCTGTATTGTGTGTTTGCTAAATTTGGATGATTTTAATTTGTGTTTTAAGTTTTTTGATTGGCGTTTGCTTTGACGTGTGTAACGGATATTGGGAACAAGAGCCCACAAAAATTTATTTTATCTTATTTATTACTAGTTGACGTACACGGTAATTCCCGGAAAGAAACGGATAGCACGAAAGGTTGTTATTCCACAGACGACAACAACAACAACAACCACAACCAGGAAATACCTTTTTAAGGGATGGTTGAAATATGAGCTTAGATAAAGTTTATATTCGCAAATAAGCTGAATTTAAATGTTATTTTACGTTTAAATAGCCGAATGGATCGAGATAATTTCTTTGTATTTAATGAATTCGGACCTGACGAATTTAATGATGCACATGGTGTAATTTGAAACGAATTAATTTCTTATTAAATTAAATGATAAACACAGTGAACCATGTGCGTAAGACTCGGCGGCATGCTGCTATCTAGGGGCCCTAGCGGTCCCAACATTGTGTTTTATTTTTTTTAAATTAGTTTAGTAACAAACTGGATGTTAGTTTAACATGTATGCAAAGTTTCATGATTATTTGATTGGGAAACGATTAAATGATATACCTGCGGACGCTTTTGGCGCAGTTTTCATGCGCGCACAGAACTCAAATTTGGTCGCTTTCGCAGTGGCATCGCGAACTTGTAGTTCGTCGATTATGTCATTTCTGTTCTTCCGTATGATAGATTCCCCTGACGTAAGCTGTCAATACATCGATGAATACGTCATTTACCCCTCAAAATGACAACTATCAGTCGGGGAATCAAAGGAATATCAAAATCACTCCCATTTCAAGGAAAAGTCTTCGGCTTGTGTGTTTGCTCTTTTCTTCGCACTTACCATGAAATTTGTACCAATTCAAAGAATTATTATCACCCTCTTTACATTTTGTATTTAGTTAAAGTTTTTGAGGACATTCGATCAGATTTTTTTTTAATGGGAGGCAATTACAGATTTCTTTTTTTCTTCCTATCAGCCAGATCATGTCACCTGTGCAAATTCGAACAAACATCTATATCTGTCGGATATTTTACGATTTATAAAAGTATTATTTTGATCCCTATATTAATTTAATATAGGTGTACTTGTATAACTATGGTAACGAACAGTCAGCTAAGAAGAAAGACTATGCAGGGTGTCAAATAAGGGTTATTTTAACGAAACGACCTTTGATTCGCCAAGATATCGTGCGGACGTAGTAGAATAACAAACCACTTGGATTTTTAAGGCCAATTAAGAAGAAATAAATAATTTATTTCTGGACTCGATTTTGTTACGAAAAAGTGTATAAAAACTTACGAATTCCGGTGCCAAACAGGATTTGCACAGCCGTCACCAAGTTTCACTCCACTCTCGCTTATGATCTTCACGACCTCATGCTAAAAGCGACAGCGTTGACAAACTTCAGACTACGGCAATACCGCAAACAGTAAGAAACAATTTCTAACGATCTCTTGTATCCTCTTTACTATGAACCACGCGCACACGTGTTGACTTTTTCATACAAATACGCATATAATAACATTTCATTGTTTCTCACATACGTTCACAAAGACAATTTATATTTTATTTCAGATCTTTATCAATCCAAACAAAAAAGACATTACTTTCCAATCTATGACCAACTGCTTGTATTCTTGTCGTTATATTAAATTAATGTTCATTTTTTGAAACTACGTTGTCTTTTCTACTGAATTTTATTCTTTCAATGAAAATCGTGTGATTATTTTAAACGGCCGAATTACGAGCAACACCACAACAATGTTATTGTATCAAACCTCGACACTCCGAATTTTGACATTCAACGAAAAACCTAGTAGGATTGCTACAAATGGTGACCCTGACAAACGTATCTACTATATATATATATATATATATATATATATATATATATATATATATATATATATATATATATATATATATATATATATATATTGCAAGGAATAAATACAATTATTTCTTAATGGCATTATGAAAAATGAAATAAAAAAATAAGAGATGATGACACTTTCAAAACAGACCAACCGGTTTCGTTCCCAAGCTCATCAGGGTCGACTGGGAACAATTTCAAAATTATTGCAATATAAATTGACTCACTCACAAATCCTACATACAATTAAAACTTTAAAAATGAAAAGATTAATGGTATGAGGGGAAAAAAAAAATATATATATGTATATATATATATATTTTTTATTTTAGACCGTGCGAATATGCACAGTGAAAAGGGGGGAAAAATTTATAACAGCGAGTGTGAGGGGAAATTATGATAGACACTAGAGTGTAATAACGTGAAACGCGAGGAGACAGTCTCTTTGCTTGCACAGAGACGGCTCCCTGGACCGAATATACAGAGACTCTAGTGCTCTCAAATGGAATGGAGAGTGCGAACTGGACAGTACGGTAAACCAATTCGGACTAAAATTCTTCGCACAATATATATATATATATAGAGAGAGAGAGAGAGAGAGAGTGGGGGAGAAATCGATGCTGTCGATAACTTATATTCATAGATTAAACGTGGTATGAAAACTATATTAAGTGAATGATACATTCTTTTGCTAAGGTACGAAAAGATTAAGTAATAACTTCATATTTTTGCTAGTTTTTTTTTTTTCCGAAAGCCGTGTCCTGACAGGTGTTAGGCTAGCCTGACTTTTCAGAAATCCATTTTCTTTATTATCTGTGAAATGCCATGCCTTCTTGTCAAAAGATAGTGGATTTCATGTTGCTTTCTCCACGGTCACCATCTCTTAGACTCCCTGCCACCTAGGAATAGAGATCGCTGTTTATCTCAATGCTGGTGGAGTAAAGCGCTGTATTCATGTTTTTTCTCGAGGGTATTAGCGACAAAGCGAACTTTAGGCCAGGATTTGAACTCGAGTTCCCCGTCTTCTTTTTCTATGCCGATAATCATTATACTACCTGCACATATTTTAAAGCCTAAAAATATTCCAGAAATTGTAAATTTTTATTATTTGAATAGCAACTATGATAGTAGGTGATGGATGCGTTCTTTTGCTGCCCAGAAACAATATAAAATGTTAGAGAGACAAAAGAGATTAGCTAAAGAATGCAACGCCAACTCTTGTCCGATTCCATTTTGGGCTCGTGACACGTTATTGCATATTTCTACTATAATACGAAATCAAACTGTCTTTCCGGTGTCATTACGAAAAGTTACAGTTTTTTCGATTTATTACTGTTAGTTTTTTCCCGCTTATTTTTATTTATTTATTTATTTTTTTGTTTAATTTGGCGGTTATAGATTCTTCTGAACGACCGTTTTTGTCATTTTTACTTCATTGTCATTTTCTCCCTCTCATTGATTTTCTCTCTCTCTCCCTCTCTATCTTCGTTGATTTCAGTTTATCCTCCTCCTCCTCCTCCTCCTCCTCCTCCTCCTCTTCTTCTTCTTCTTCTTCTTCTTCTTCGTGATCTTTTCTTTCTTCATTTTCTTTTTCCCTCCCTTATCTCTCTATCTTTCCTCTCTTTTCTCGGTTTATTTCATTCATCTTCCATATACACTTGTATTTTTTCTTTCCTTTCTCATTCTCTCTTTCTCTTTGATAAACGCTCATCTTCGTCATCAATTTTCTTTTCTTTCTTCTTTCATTGTTCCTTTCTTTTTTACTTTTCTTTCTCGGCGGTTTTTTTTTCTCCCGGCTTCTGTCACGTTTTCTTCTGCAAAATCCTTTCATTCTTTTTCGCATTCTTCATTTTTTTTTTCTTCCTTGACTTCTCTCTGAAAGTCGCTTCACCTTTTTTTCCTCTCTCTCCTTTTTCTCCTATTTTACATATACCACGCCAATGACTGCATTGTAATCGCGAGGCGCCCTACTTCCGCTCAATTTACTGTCGTACATTCGTTTCTCTTCTTTCTTTGACGGCGACGTCATCTTCGACGAGACCGACGACAATCGTATCTTCTTCTTCTTCTTCTTCTTCTTCTTCTACTTCTTCTTCTTCTTCTTTTACTACCACTACTGCTAGACTTGTGATCGTTACTTTCTTTCCTTCCTTATCTTTGAAGAGTTTCTTACACATTTTGTAATTTTGCATTTTTGTCATTCTTTTACTCGTTTACGTTTTCTTCTCAGAAAAATGCTTGAAATATTTTACGCCTTACAGAAGAGTACATTCTAAAATACCTGGGTTCAAATTCAAAGATGAACTGAACTTATGAAATACAACAATACGAATACAAAAACAAAAGAGGGAAAAAAAGGAATAAGAAACTAAAGAGAGAATGGGAAAGAAAGAAAGAAAGAAAGAAAAGAAAAAAGAAAGAAAGAAAGAAAGAAAGAAAGAAAGAAAGAAAGAAATGAATAGGGGCAATAAAGAAAGAAAGAAAGAAAGAAATGAATAGGGGCAATAAAGAAAGAAAGAAAGAAAGAAAGAAAGAAAGAAAGAAAGAAAGAAAGAAAGAAAGACGAACAGGAGTAGTAAAGAAAGAAAGAAAAAAGAAAGAAAGAAAGAAAGAAAAAAATAAACAGATGAATAGAGGTTGTAAAGAAAAGAAAGAAAGAAAGAAAGAAAGAAAGAAAGAAAGAAAGAGACGAACAGAAGTAGTAAAGAAAGAAAGAAAGAAAGAAAGAAACAGATGAATAGAGGTTGTAAAGAAAGAAAGAAAGAAAGAAAGAAAGAAAGAAAGAAAGAAAGAAAGAAAGAAAGAAAGAGACGAACAGAAGTAGTAAAGAAAGAAAGAAACAGATGAATAGAGGTTGTAAAGAAAGAAAGAAAGAAAGAAAGAAAGAAAGAAAGAAAGAAAGAAAGAAAGAAAGAAAGAAAGGAATGAATAGGGTTAGTAAAGGAAGGAAGAGAGGAAGTAATGTAATATAGAAAGGAATAAGAGACTGAATAAAGGAAGAAAAAGAAATATAGAAAGAAATAGTGGATTGAATATAGAAAAAAAGGAAGAAAAAATAACGAAGGGTTGGAATAATAAAGAAAGAAAAAAAGGAATATAATATTGTAAAGAATTTGCATTGAAAGAATTAAAGAAAATATAATTTAGAAAGGAATAGGGAACTGAAGTAGAAGAGAAACAATATAGAAAGGCATAAAGGGCTGAAAAAAGAAAGAAAGAAAGAAAGAAAGAAAGAAAGAGATATAAAGATATATAGAGAAAGAAATATATATAATATATAAAAATGAATAAGGGGCTGAAGAAAAAAGAAAGAAAGAAAGAAAGAAAGAAAGAAAGAAATGAATAGGGGACGAAAGAAAGAAAGAAAGTAATTAAGGGAAATGATGCGTAGAAAGGAATAAAACTGAAAAACGAAAAATAAATGTCATATATAAATGGAGAAAGAAAGGCAACAAAAAATTAACAGAGAAATAAAGAAAAT
>CAHIKZ030000595.1:557500-560000 GCA_903632075.3 Acanthosepion pharaonis
ATATAATGTGTTTTTGCGTCTTGTTTGTGTATCTGTACAGTCACAGTTATTTAATGCCGAAAAGATTTTTATTGCTGCTAATATTTCTGTTTCCAAAAATGTACTGCTGGCAATAATTTTTTCCCTTAAAAATTAATTGCTGGTAATCATTTTTTCCTTTAAAAATTCATTGCTGGTAATCATTTTTTCCTTTAAAAATTCATTGCTGGTAATCATTTTTTCCTTCAAAAATTCATTGCTGGTAATAATATTTTCCTTTAAAAATTCATTGCTGCTAATATTTCTGTTTCCAAAAATGTACTGCTGGCAATATCTTTTCCTTTAAAAATTCATTGCTGGTAATCATTTTTTCCTTTAAAAATTCATTGCTGGTAATCATTTTTTCCTTTAAAAATTCATTGTAATCATTTTTCCTTTGGTAATAATATTTTCCTTTAAAAATTCATTGCTGGTAATAATATATTTGTTTCAAAATTCATTGCTGGTGATAATATTTTTCCTTTAAAATTCATTGCTGGTAATCATTTTTTCAAAAATGTACTTTGATCAAAAATTCATTGCTGGTAATCATTTTTCCTTCAAAAATTCATTGCTGGTAATAATTTTTTACAAAAATGTATTGCTGGTATTAAAACCAATTTTACTCTCTCATAGGGATTTAACCCCATTTTGGGTGTCAACTATTTGCCCATAGCTGGGGCCCTAACAGGTGCTACCACCCCTGGAAACACCAGCGATTAAGAGGTGATTTCACGCTCCTCAAAACCTCCTGATCAGAGGCCTTGCTGTCGGGTGTAGTTTATCATCATACCCAGTACGCACTGCAGTCGGTCGGTATTAATTGACTCATAAGGTCATATGCCTTTACGCCGTTAAATCAATCATTCACTGTCATCGTTCGATAGATGAAATGTTAGATTGAGTCATAAATAATTTCCGTTTTTGTTTGCCAACTTAATTCTTCCATAAATAAAATTTAATTAGAGTTTATAGAATTATATATTCACCATCACTTATCGATCTCTTCGATACATTTTTCAGTAAAATTCCCGAAGTTTTGACAATCTGATTTTCGTTAGAGAAAATCTCTCCCATCAAAGCATTTTGCAGTGATCGAAAAGAGTAATAATGGCGAGGAGGTCATCTGAACAATTACCATTAACGTATTTATAGAAAAGATACAGAAAGTTAACCTTAAGGTGGTGGGAAAATGAAAAAATATATATATCCATACCATCATAAATCTATTCTCATAATATCTGAGTGTACAGATCGACATTTACAAATATTAGCTTAGTCTGGCATAAGGCTACGATTTTGGGGAATACACGGGGATCGTCTTCAATTTTCTATATACAACGTGTGAAAGCACGTGCGATATCCTGCCCCCCGTCAGCTGCCAACAAGGGGGGGAGGGGGTAACAGTTTCGGTGGCTTTTGTGGTACTGCCACCCCTGGTGCCACCAGCAGTTTTTGCCACTGGACATGTTATTGTTTTTTTTTGTGTGTGTAAACGTGTAAGTCTCTTAACATACTATTAATGGTCTTTACTTCACGACGAGGCGGCAATGGTACAGACAGAAACGAGGGAGTGCTGAAAAGTTATCAGTCCATCTTACTTCTCGAAATCTGATTAAATGACTAAACTTAAGGATACTTTTTTAGGATCACTCCATGCTCGAAAAGAGAAGTTTTAAACGCTTGCTCATAGAAAGTGTTATGGTCCGGTTCCTTGTACCACGGTGATAGTCCAAGGTCGAACCAATAAAGAACTCGAAGGCGGATATGGAATAACACAGATATATTACAAACAGGAATATATACAGAGAGGTAGAAAAGTGTTAGTACGAACAATCAGGTTTAGTAGTAATTGTCTGAACGCGACTCTGTTTCGGACTGCCTCTGACTCGACTGACTGACTCGCTCGCTCTGACTGACTGACAGACTCCTGACGGACTTCTGACGGACCTCACTCCAGACTTCAGACGGAACTCCAGACTTCAGACGGAACTCCCTACTTCTTCTTGACGCGCAGTATTTATTACGTATGGAATAGTTCATTATGTTATTATGGGTAAGGTCCCATAACAGAAAGATAGACAATGTGTGGATTATCCCTAGATAGACTATCAAGACGCCCGCTAGATAGTGCTGTTCCAGAAGTATAAAAGGATAGGGCAACAAAACCCTCTTCCTCTCATTCTCCAAATGTAGTAGCAACAGGGAATACTTCCTACACCCTTGTGCAAATTAATTTAAACAAAACGAATAATTAGGTTATTATTTATTTTTCGTATTTTTTCCAATGAAACATGACCCAGTGCACATGTTAGTACTTCGTATGTCCATTCCACGAAGTCGTTCCTTGCAGAATGACAACAGATTCTCAATTGGATTTAAATTAAGAGAGGTCTAAGCCAGTCTATAGTACGTTGATTTACTCACCGGTAAGGCTTGCCAGTGTGTTTTTGCAGCATTACAATTTTTGTACACTACCTTG
>CAHIKZ030000595.1:565000-652500 GCA_903632075.3 Acanthosepion pharaonis
CCGTATAAATATTACAGGACGATTATTTGATTTAATCCAATCATTCCTAATAAACCGTGAAATGAAGGTCGTCCTAATCGGGTTCTCCAGTTCTTTTCATACGAACGCTGATTTTCTCCAAGGTCCTGGGTCCTAGACTGTTTCTGATGGTCATCAACGATCTTCCTGATGTCATACAGTTCTTAAGTAGGGATCTACGCAGATGACACTACTATTTACTCCTGTCTCAATAATAAATCCGACATTGCTGACAAAGCCAATCTGGTCATTGGTCTCTGTTGTGGTACGATCCACCTAATTTACATAGTGGAGTACCGACCACATAAATATGGGTTGGTACCGGGAAGACGGTGGAGGAAGTAACAAGAGATCCAATCCAGAGACTCTGCCCGACTGCGACTAATGTCAACTCATTCTACAGGAACAGTCTTCCCAAGAATATACCAAACTAACTGTAAATATTGTGTACCTTTTCCTTGTTTCAATACATTTTGTTTACGTACATTTTGTGTTGTATTATTATTATTCCATGCTTATCCAAGCTTCAACAGTCTCGAAAAGGACCTCAAATCTGTGGTTGATTGGGGCAGGAAATGGCTTGTAAACTTTAATACCTCCAAAACGAAACTGTTCTCATTTACCCACGATAGAGAACCCTCCCTGCTTCCTATCAACATGGCTGATGCTCAACTCCAGTGTCTCTCTGTGCTTTCTTCGTCCCACGTTTTCCACTGACATGAGGTGGGAAAACTACATTGAATCAATAGCTTCATCTACTGCAAGGAAAGTTGGTTCTCTGTGTCACGCCTGTCCATCCTTCAAATCTACCATTCGACCATCTTTCAAATCTACCATTTGTCTTCGTATTGAATACTGTTGTCATATATGGTCTGGTAGCCCCGCTGTTCATTTCGAGGTTCACCACAAAATCCAAAGAGGGATATGCAATGTGATAGTTCCTGATATGGCACCTCGTCTTCAGTCACTTTCTCACAGACATGATGTGGCTTCCCTCTGTCTTTTCTACAAATATTTTCATGGCAACTGCTCTGATGAGATACTTTCACTGGTACCCCGACTGAATTTAAGCGGGCTACTGGGTTGGCATCTCGGTCACACCCTTTCACTGTCTAAATATTCAAATGTAACCGCCTCTTCTAGTCCAACGGCTTCCTCTCTCGCCCTTCCCGACAGTGAGAACTGCCTTCGTCCTAACTGCTCCCCTGATAGCTATAATCTTCAAACCTTCCAATGTAATGTCAATCGACATTTTCTGATGTCTTGATCCTGATCACCCACCTTCTCTATATCCTTTCCTCAAACACATTTAATCTTGCTCTCATCCTCTGTGACTTGCGTGCTAGTGGCATTCCCGCCTTGCTTGGGGTGAACTGCTTAAAAAGAAGTCTATAAGAAACTAATAGAATTTTAATAAGCCCTAATACATGCAAACGAACAGTCTTTCGGCAACATTAATTCCAAAACCATGCCGAATTACCCGTTTTGCCGGACAAACGGTAGTGACGTACTAATAAGTCAACAATACAACTCTGACCTACTAATTATACATTTCTCGTATCACTACAACATGTTGAATGATCCTTTGTCTTTGGTCCTTGTATTGGCTGAACTAAATTTTAAGAAAAACGGCTATACCTCTTCTTTTATATGACGTGTCCCTTCATGAATTAGGCGGTCATGGCCCTCTACATCTTCCTGTTCCTTGTAGCTCTTAACAAGTTTTGTCTTTTTGTTATTTCTCCCAAACCCCGTTCAACCATCCATTCACTCAAGCATATCAAGTGTGTTTAGCACTGCTTTTCTCTTTCCCTCTTTCCATCAATCCGACCTGTGAGTATCAGATTTTCCAAACCCTCTTTTCTTATTACATGCCCCAGAAATATCAAATATTTCTTTCTGTTAAGTTTCCATTTTGTTTCCATTTTTTCTAAAACCACATCGGTGCTCATTCCATGTTCGTTCCATGGTATCCTCAGCATCCTTCTGTAGAACCATATTTCTGTTGCTTCAAGTCTCGTTTTCATCTTTGAGGGAAGAAAAACAAAGATAGAGCCAGACGGAATCGGCTGTTAGAAACTTAAATTAGACTTATATTACACACTATGCCACCGGGTGTATTAGTCCGTCAAACGCATGCGCGTATGTTATCCAGATTAAAAGAGTTACTGAATAATTGATGGGCTATCTATATACTACTACTACTACTACTGATTATGATGATGATTATTTAGAGAGTGTTAATTTCACTAATGACATAGGAAAGCAGTTCAGCTAAGACTGATGTAGGATAACAGCTCTATATCCTTGCGATGTATACAAAGATTGCCCCGAGATTAATGCTTCCTATTTGGTTTCACTAAAACTATCATAAATACAATGAGCACAATAACATTTTTAAGCGTTTCACCCCAAGCAAGGCAGGAAGCCACTAGCACGTAAGGGGTTTTTGACAGTTGGAGCGAGAGCCAATAGAAGTGATAGAGGAAAGGATGAAGAGAAGGTTAGGGGATAGATCAGGGCATCTGGAGACGTCGATTGACATTACATTTGAATAGTTGGAGATTATAGCTACCAGGGAAACAGAAATAGAGGAGGGAATTCCATAGGCGAGAGGTGCGAGACATGAAGCTATTGAAGTAGAAGAGACGGCTACATTTAACAGTTTCGATAGTGAAAGGGTGTGAGCGAGATGCCAGCCGAGTTGAACTTCATGAAGTATGGGGACCAGCGAAAGCAACTCCTCGGAGCAGTTACCATGAAAGTATTTGTAAAAAAGAGGCGACGGCACGTCTGTGGGAGAGCGACTGCAGACGAGACGCCAGATCAAGACCAAATACGTTGCATATCCGTCTCTGGATCTTATCAAGAACCCCGAGGCAAACAGAAGGGGCCCTGGACCATATATGGCAGCAATACTCCATGCAAGGACGAATGGTTGATTTGTAGATCGAATCCGGCGAGAAAAATTTCCTGGATACAACACGTTCTTTATCTACAAAACACTATTTTTCCTCACATAGTCACCAACATTAACTATGCATTCTTTTGCCTGCAATGAATATTTTATGGGTTGAGATAGATTATAAAAAAAACTAATAGAGGGATGCTCCGAAAATAATCCCTCCTATTTATTACCATGGAAACACAAGAGCAGAATAACACTATTAGATAGAGGAAGTTTTTAGCTCAAAGCCAAAGATACACATTAGCAGCATTCCTTACAGTTTATTGCTTTCATTTTATTTACATTATTAATGTGTGTACTATTGTCCTCACATTTGTTATTGTTATCACAATGTTACGACATTTGTACCCTCTGGCCTTCAGCAAATGTATGTCGATCCAGGTAACCTACAATGAATTTATCCTCATCCTGGAAATTCCAGGCAGAGATTTCATTTTATTTACCAAAATAAAGATGAAAATATATTGGCATTAACTGATGTCTGTTAAACTTTCAGGAAATATTTATATGAACAATATTGCTGTAACATACCTACAGGCAATAATGGGTATGTCCCCATTCAAATAAATACAGTAGTAAATACTGTATGTTGGTCTGCAGTTGGAGATTCATCTGTGCTGATCAAACTCTTTGCCTCCGAGCAGAGAGGATCCCCAGACGAGGTAATGACAAAGGACAGAGTCTCGTCTCGAGAAAAAGCTAACCGACCCCGTTTTATACGGGTATATATGGAAGTTTTTTTGGCCGAGCCCACGGGCTCGGATGCCCCACGGGCTCGGATACCCCACATTAAATTAGGCCTTGTGCCACATCTGACCGGGTGGCACGGTTGGCAGATATCCTGCAGTTGGAGATTCATTGTGGAATTCACTTGACTTACTTCTCGCAGTTGACTACTTCTTCTACACGCCACTGGTGAATCTTATATGTGTTGTTCTTTTCCTAAGCATTATCGTTCATTACCAACCTTTGTGTGATTATTCTATTCTTCACTAGGTTACAACAAATAGACTGTTTGAGGATCAGCTTATATCTTTACTTATTTTTTTAATTTTCTTTCTTTTGGTTAGGAAAAAACAAAGAGAGACAAAACATGCATCGAAAGTAATGCCTATGCCACAACAATGGCACAAAATACACTGGGATGACAATAATACTTTTGGATAGGGTCAGTTTTCAGCTATAAATATTATTTTTCTACATAGTCATTACCATTGCTTATATATCTTTGCCAGCAATGAATATTTTGTGGGGAGAGATTAGACAGATATAAACTGACTAAAAGGAAAAGAGAGAGTATGTGCCCCAAAAGTAATATTTGTTTCCATAGAAACATGCAAGGAGCACAATGTTGAATCAAGTAAGTTTCCAACTACAAAACACTATTTTTTCACTTAGGCATTACCATTGCTTATATAACTTTGTCAGCAATGAATATCTTGTGGGCTGAGATAGGCAGATAATGAACAGACGAAAAGGGAGTGGGTGGGGAATATATGCTCCAAAAGCAATATTTGTTTCCATAGAACCATACATAGCACAATGTTGGATCAAGTAAGTTTTCGGCTACAAAACACTATTTTTCTATCTAGTCATTACTATAGGTTAGACATTTTTGCCAGCAATGAGCATTTTTTTGGTTGAGATAGAGAGATAAGGAACAAACTGAGAGAGAGAGAGAAACAAGTGATCTGCTCTGAAAGTAATGATTCCTGTTTGTTTCCATAGAAACATACAGAGAGTACAATGTTGGATTGAGTAAATTTTCAGCTACACAATATTTTTTTCCACATAGCTATTGCCATTGCCTATGCATTTTGCCAGTGATGAATGTCTCATGCACTGATAATTTATGAAAGGGTTTTTGTTTTTATCTGAAGTTATTTCTTATTACTATAAATGTTATTTTTTTAGTGTCTACACGTATTTGAGTTGCTATCCCTGCCTGTATTCAGTTTTATTAAACAGTAAAATAAAAAACAACCAGCTGAGATCAAAAATTCCTTGCATTCAATTTTTTGAATCAAGTAAGTTTACAACTACAATAAAACTATTTTTCTACATAGTCATTACCATTGCTTATATATCTTTGCCAGCAATGAATATTTTGTGGGGAGAGATTAGACAGATATAAACTGACTAAAAGGGAGAGAGAGAGTATGTGCCCCAAAAGTAATATTTGTTTCCATAGAAACATGCAAGGAGCACAATGTTGAATCAAGTAAGTTTACAACTGCAAAAAAACTATTTTTCTACATAGCCATTACCATTGCTTATATATATTTGCCAGCAATGAATATTTTGTGGGCTGAGGTTAGACAGATAATGAACAGACTAAAAGTGAGTGGGTGAGGAATATATGCTCCGAAAGTATTTTTTTCATAGAATCATACAGGGAGCACAACTTTCGATCAAGTAAAACTTCAGCTACAAAACATTATTTTCCACCGCGTCATTACCAATGGTTAGCCATTTTAAACAGTAATATTCATGGGTTGTTTGGTTTGGTTTGGTTTGTGGTATATTAGCTTCAATGGGTTACTTAATATCGACAACATTTTTATTGCTGGTAATATTTTTTTTTTCAAAAAATGTATAGCTGGTAATTTTTTTCCCTAAAATTTATTGCTGATAGTAAATTTCTTAACAAAGTATTTCTGGTATTAAAACCTATTTTTACACTTTCATAATGTTTTGAGTCAGGTTGGGGGTCAACTATTTGCCCATAGCTGAAACCCTAACAGATGCTACCACCCCGGCTTGGATGGACCTGGGAACGCCAGCAATTAAAAGGTGGATCCATGCTCCTCAGAACCTCCTGATCAGAGGTCTTACTGTTGGACGTAGTTTATCGTCTTACCCAGGACTCGGGTGTAGTTTATCGTTTTACCCAGGACGTCGTGGGTTCTGATAGATAAATAATAAATAGAGTTAGAGATATGAAGGGCCACTCGAAAGTAATGACTCGTTTTTTGTTTCCAGGGAAGATGCAACAGATACAAGGAGCAAAATATCACCGATGGATAGAGCAAGTAAAACACTATATCGCCACTTGATCGCCACTTGATCGCCACCAATAGCGATTCATTTTCACCAGCAGTGAACATGAATCAGAGCAAGGCATCCCCCGGAATTTAACTTGACGCACATCACTGCTGCCAATGCTAAAAACCATTAACCAACGCCTAACTGTGCTTACATTTACTGTTTGGTCACCATAAATGTCCAGAATGCGTCGATGAATGTCAATAGATGTTATGTTTTCTGCATGGAAATATTCAAGGACACACTTTCATGACAAGTGCCATTTTTTTCCAGATTGCCACTCGACCGCTATCTGTAACAAGGTAAAACAATTACTTGTTATAAATGTCATCCTTTATTGCTATACCACAAATAGTTGCCTCTGATATTGTAGCTCGATGTAACAAAATAAGTATTTCGTAACGTTCGTATATGTTATCTTGTAGAAAAGGATGTTTACTTAGACATAACTCCTGGGGTTATTTAAATAATTGTATATTTTGAACTGGCACAGAATTTGTTTTTGTTTTTGTTTTTTTTTTTTTTTTCCCATTTACAGTAGAATCCCTTATATCCAGAATCCCTCATATCTGGAGTGCCTCATGTCCAGAATACCACATATCCGGACATGATTTTGATGTGCATATTTGAACTATTTGGGTGATACGTAACTGATTTGAAATTTCTGTTTTTTTTTAGGAAATTTACCTTCGATAATTGCTTATGCTTATTTCATTGATTTTGAATGCTGATTTCCAAGGTTATCAGGCGCAACAAAATCTTTCTACTCATTTTCTTTACTGTTTTCTCCTCTAACGGAACATAAATACAGTTGTCCGCGGGCTACGACGTTCGCTAGTAACAGCCGTTGCAAGATGACCAAATATATATGTACTAAGGAGAATATAATGCTGCGCAGATTACATGATAATGGATTCGCAATCGCTTTATTTGTACGCACGCGCAGGATTCTAGGCTTTCAATGGCTGGAAAAAAAATATGGTTCGTACATCTGGGCTTCTCAGCATAATTTTGACGTATTTGTTGTAAAAACGCCCTGGAATGAACCACATTAATAATAAAGCAATCCAAGACTTTAAGAAAACTAAATTTAGCCTTTATTTCCCAAACAACATGTATGCATGGCTCGTTCGACATATTTAAGAAGCAGGGTGCAACAGTTAATGTCATAGAAAGGAAGATTGGGTTCGAATTCGGTATGTTCACGATTAACCTTGGAAAAGGCATGAGTCTATTTCTACCCAACGAATTAAACAGCAGGGCTGACTGGGTTTTCTTATCTGGACGTGGCAATCAATCTCGAAGAAAAAAATGTTAAAACCAGCCTGAAGAGGTATGGGCTCTGCCTTGCTCTAGTCACATAACTGTTATTTTTAACAATAATTTTCAACCTGTACAAGGTCCAAGAGCCACTCGAGTTAAATGGTTAAAACTTAAGAGGAACAATTTATGTAGATATGTGCATAAGACCACGGTTAACCCGAGATTTGAACAGGTTAAGATTATAATGATCGGTGCAGCGGTTCGAGTAAAGAAATTGCTTAAGTGGCACTTACATATCACCAATGGAATACGATGAGAATGGGGATGGTGGCGACAGTGGGTGTGGCAAGGTGGGACTCAGCTGTGGAGATTATAACTGGTTTAACTAAGGAATGTAGTTCTTTTGAACACTTTACCTAGAAATAGCAATAGTGTAGCGAGTTGCATCCAAAATTTAGTCCGTATAGAAAGGAAAATTTATCACCCACAAGAACGCGGAGACTAGAAATTGAAGAATGGACAACTCGTAAAAATAGTAATTTTCAAAGCATAGCTTGGACGTGGCACAAGGCTGAAAGTAAGGGACACCCAGTGAGAATCGAACTCACTACTCAGTCGTAATTTTTCTAGCGAGACAAGCTTACTAACCATTACACTACCTCGAGGTACTCTACTCGTGCCCATATATAGCAGTAGTACACTATGATTTTGCTCTTGAAAAGCTAAAGGATAACAGAAGGAGCCAGGTACTTACTGGAGCGGCTCAGGGAGGCGTATTTTTCAATATCTTTTGTGATAGATCGATAGTTACACTTGAGGTCTCGGTTGAACTTAATTCCCAATAGGCGCTGAAGACATCACTGTATCTTTTCAAGAGTCAGAACCAAAAATGCTGCCATATCTAGAATTTGCGTCTTACCATCTTCTATATATTATCAAACTGTGGAGACGATATAAACGTGCGCCACATTTTAAAAGTGCATGAAAACTATAACACGGGTAGGCTCAAGTCTTTTAAGTGAAATTGGGAGACAAAACTGTTTAGAAGCCGTAAAATGGTTGTGCAAGCAAGAAGTTACAAGTCATCGTGACCGAGGGTTTGAGTGAACTGACGTTGTTCAAACAGATGATTATGCGCTTTTTTTTCAGTAATTGTAACGGTATCGATAGCGATGGATCATATGCACGCGTTCCACTTGAGGTCTCGGTTGAGCTTAAGTCGCAAGAGGCCCTCAAGGCATGGAGCCACCCTGAGTGATAGGCTTAAATCCAGGGTTCGATCGGTGATGATGTAACGTCATTATGACGGCAGTAAATGTCGTGCCCTTAAAACCAGTGGTGGCATTCCACTGGTTAGCACGAAACGATTCTTAAAATTATAGTGAACCAATTGTTAGATTATCCGAAAATAATCTTATATATTAATAGCCAATGGTCTAGATAAAATATTAGTTTAGCCCGCGTGCGCGCTTAATGAAACTCTAATAGACTCACATACCCTACCCGTTTGAAGTTTAAAATGTGGGAAAATATTCAAGTCATAAATTTGATAGGTCTTCCATTGAATGCAGCGATTCACTTCGAATGCAGCTCAAAAACTGATATAATGGAATATGCATACACCTGTGTTCCCCCCTCACTGGAGTGTGATTGGCTGGTGTCCGTCATAAATATCGACGGACGTGTAGGAGATTCAGGGAAGGCAAGAGCCTTAGTCTGAGAGCTAAGTCTATAACGACGCCCATTGGACTACGCCATTGATCTACACTTCTTACCTGCGACTACGACGCGTACCAGTCGATTACTGCTACCGTATTCTACTTGGTTATAGTAGCCAAAACCACTTAGCTACTTTGTTCAAATATATCCCTTTCCGGGGCATATCAGAAATTATAACACAACTAATGACACGAGTGTCAAAAAGTGTTGTAGCATACCTATAGACGATAATGGGTGTGTCCCCATTCACATAAATATAGTGGTAAATACTGTATGTTGGTCTGCAGTTAGAGATTCATTGTAGAATTCACTGGACTCACTTCTGGCGAATCTTATATGTGTTGTTCTTGTCCTAAGTATTATCGTTCATTACCAACCTTCGTGTGATTATTCTATTCCGTAACCTTTACTAGGTTACAACAAAAATCATCATGCTTCTGAACTGAAATATGAGAACGCAATTTCAATCTGGAAATATGTTAATAAATGAATATTTCCTATTAAATTATCAAAATGGTTTCATTCCTTTAGTACTATATGAAGTGATTTATTTCCATTCTCAGATTGAAACGAAAATAAGCAGAATAGGTTCCTAAAGATTGTTATCCTCATCTTCATTGCCATATTTAAAACGTTTCGGTCGTTGTATAGTCCGAATAATGTAAATAATGTAACTAATCATAATATCCCTTCTCAGAGATATAGGAAAAGGTTCTTAAAGATTACCTGCGTTTATAGAACCGGTTCCTGTAAATTTAGTATGATTTTCTGTTAATTTCTTCACCGTTTTCTTTCTCTTAGACTGATTGCCAGTCAAGGATAGAGAGCCCAGTCTACTGTGATACTTAACCCATAGCTAAGGAGTTTCTTTATTACTATTTCTATATTAATAGGATAGTATCAACGTGCATAGCATCCTGAGAAAAAGCGTTCCTTCACACAAAACACCGGGGTGTTGTCAGATTCTAACGTTTTCAAAATTCCATTTCTTGAAAATATGATCCTTAACGCTTGTTTCACAATTTGAAACCTGTATTACTCCCGGACATTCTGAATGCGAATCTACCAGTATTAGTAATAATTCCATGCCATTAACATGGACATAATTCAGGTTGGTACTCTTTAGGCCATGTATTCGTTTTTGTCTTCCAAAATTTTCTTTTTTCAATGCACATTTTACACCTTTTTACGTATTTGTCTACATCAATAGAATAGCCTGGCCACCATGCCTCTAACCTTAATCTCCTCTGCGTAGACTTTATTCCCCAACGAACATCGTCATATATACTTTTTATAATGTTGCTCGTTTACATTGCTGGCGGAACCACTACGTTTCCATTACAAATTACACCCTTTTCTACATTTAATTTGTGTTTAACTTCTTTAAAACGCCTTTCTGCCCGTGAGCAATTATTCCACTTATTGATTTTTATCCTGAACGATATACTGTTCAATGTGGGATCTAGTTTCGTATTCTCAGCTAATTTGTCTGTTGAAAAAATATCAGTTTCGACCCAGTGTAAGAAAGTATCTCCGAATTTTCCCCCTCTTTCTCAATTTCAGAAATAATGAACCTCAATCTTGACAAAGTCACGACATGCGGAATGTCGTTGCCTTTCATGTACTCAATATCAAAGTCAAACGCCATTAGCATTAACGCCCATCTTGGAATTCTAGAAGACGTTACCTTAGGAAGTCCCTTCCTTGGATTAAATATGAATTCTAAAGGTCTAAGGTCGGACCTTAGTAGAAATTTCTTTCCAATCAAGAAATGACGAACTTTATTTGTCGTCCATATTATGAACAATGCTTCTTTCTCAATATCTGAGTCGTTAACTTCGGCTTTTGACAATTTTCTCGAAAGATACATACTCGGATGACCATCTTGAACTAATATCCCAGAAATTGAGTGTTCACTTAGGTCAGTCGTTACTAATATTTCCTTTCTAGGGTCGGATATTTATTACTACTGGCTTTTTTGCCAGAACAGCCTTTAAATCTTCTTCTTGTTCTTTTGTTCAAATAAATTCCAAATTCATTTTTTTTTCTTAAAGCAGGATCTGTCAAATCGGAGTGTCGCTTTACATATCGTCTGTGGAAATATAGAAGTCCTAAGTAAACTTTCAATTCTTTTTTGTTCTTAGGTACTTCAACTTTTAATGCTTTGTCAATGATTGGTCTGTTGATATCCCTTCGTTAAATATGGAATAATAATAATCTTTTTAATGTTGTGCACACATTAGTTTTTGGTAATTGTTAATCCAGTATTTTTTTAACTTATTCAAAACCATAGCGCTTTTTCATTTTAATTCTTTTTCGTTAATTTCACTAACACAAATGTCATCGTGATAACATATTACAATTTTTATATCGCTACCAATAACTTGCTCTATAGCCCTTTGAAAAATCACACTTGCGGTTTTAAT
This sequence comes from Acanthosepion pharaonis, assembly GCA_903632075.3. NCBI lineage: Eukaryota > Metazoa > Mollusca > Cephalopoda > Sepiida > Sepiidae > Acanthosepion > Acanthosepion pharaonis. The sequence continues at coordinate 576,440 of CAHIKZ030000595.1, forward strand.
TTCATACGGCATTCTTTTCCATCTCAATAAGTCTATTGACGTATTTATTGTTGTGACTTCTTTAAAGTCTTCGTCAATAGGTATATGCCGACTTTGGATCGATTTTAGAGAATGGTTTCTTATATGTCCCGGAAAGGGATATATTTGTTCGAAGTAGCAAAGTGGTTTTGGACTACTGTAACCGAGTAGGACAATCTAGCAGGTAACCGTAATGGACTGGTCCTCGTCGTAGTGGTAGGCAATAGGTATAGGAAATAGGCGTCGTCCTGTACCTCCACGTTAGTCTGTATTTATGGCTGACACCAGCCAATCATATTACTGTGAGGGGGAACCCAGGTGTATGCATATTCATTACATCAGTTTCATACTCACAAAGGAGTTCAACGCCCATTCCAAATTAGGGATAGAATATGAGCCTGTACGAATTTTGTGGTTTACACCTATTTTGTAGTCACCCCAAATACGCAGATCCCCACCCTTCTTTCTTAAAATGAATAAAGGGGAGGCTCATTGGCACCCTCTTGGCAGAACTCGTTCAAATAGATCTTGTTCCAGTAATTTTTTTAGTTTTTTTCACAACTATTGGTATTAGATGAACTGGTATGTTTTGTGCTTCAAAATATAAAGGGGAGACATTTCCCCTTAGTCTTAACTTTGCTTCCTAGTTTTTTAAACTTCTAGTTTCTTCTGCTTTGACTTGTTTACTAATCTTGTCGAATTTATGTTCAATACATCATTTCATATTAGACCATAATTCTTTTCACAGTTTGCCACGATAATTGGTAATACGTCAATCTCATTTTTTAATTCAACGTAGGCTTCAAAATAACCTAACGTTTTCATCACGGATCCGACGAATTGATTCAATTGGAAAAGTCTTTTCTTTAATCTTGGTTTTCCCAATTTGTTCCAGAAATTTCTGAGTATCAACGCCACGTCACTTCCCGTATGACCAATAAAACATTATTCATTCGAGATTTTATTAACCCTTTTTTCATTCTTTTCTTTTCAACGAAAAGACGTCCGCAATTGTTTCCTCTTCATTTTGTTGTAGCGTCTCTACGTTTTTCTTTTTGGATTTACATATACGTTTAATTTTTTTATATGCCGGACATTTTTGTATTTGTCATGTGTTTTACGTTTGATGTCGATATCCACAAAAAGTAAATGTTATTTTACTTTTTTTTTCTTTATTGCATGTGTTCATTACCGAATCACTAACTTTTGTTCTATTAAATTTCCCATTTAATTCTTGTTACTGAACAAATTTGACACAATGTTCCCGTGACAACTTTCGCAGTTGTGAATGCATTAGAGTCATTTGCCGTTACTCCTCATTTTGAAGGCCGTTTACCATTTTCATTTGGATCAAATACTCTTCGATTGACTGGTTTTCCGATCCCAGTTTCTCCTGTTCACAATATTCAGCGGCCTGTTTCAAACGAAGGACATATTCGATAATTAGTTCACACATTTTTGAGAAATATACATAAACCTCTCTCTCTCTCTCTCTCTCTCTCTCTCTCTCTCTCTTCACTAGTTTTTCATTATTAGTTAACATATCGTCAAACGTCATTTCCTCCAACTGTCTTGGGGGGGGTCCCTTTATAATGGCCACACAACCAGAACTTGCAAAGAAGAGATCAGCTATTTGGTTTTCTCCTCCAACTAATTTAAATACTTCAGAGATTTTATTCTAGCATTAGCTGCATATATCCTAAGACACGTTTGTGCGTATTCATAATTATCGAGTTTGTTCGATTCAGTATCTGTCTATATTTCTGAGATGAGGTATTATGTGCATTATTAACCTTATTCGTACTATTGTCCTCATCTTTGTCGCCATTTTATTACAACGTTTCAGCCTTTCAGTATCTGTCTATATTTGAAATGAAATGTACACCATTTACATTAGGTGCCATATTTATTACAATATCTCGGCCTTCAGTATCTGTCTATATTTCTGAGATAAGGTATTATGTACACCATTTACATTATTCGGACTATTGTCCTCATCTTTGTTGCCATATTTATTACAACGTTTCAGCCTTTCAGTATCTGTCTATATTTCTGAGATAAGGTATTATGTACACCATTTACATTATTCGGACTATTGTCCTATTGTCCTCATATTTTGTTGCCATATTTATTGTTACAATACCTCGGCCTTTCAGTATCTGTCTATATTTCTGAGATAAGGTATTATGTACATATTTTACATAATTCGGACTATTGTCCTCATCTTTGTTGCCATATTTATTACAACGTTTCAGCCTTTCAGTATCTGTCTATATTTCTGAGATAAGGTATTATGTACACCATTTACATTATTCGGACTATTGTCCTCATCTTTGTTGCCATATTTATTACAATATCTCGGCCTTTCAGTATCTGTCTATATTTCTGAGATAAGGTATTATGTACATATTTTACATTATTCGGACTATTGTCCTCATCTTTGTTGCCATATTTATTACAATATCTCGGCCTTTCAGTATCTGTCTATATTTCTGAGATAAGGTATTATGTACATATTTTACATAATTCGGACTATTGTCCTCATCTTTGTTGCCATATTTATTACAACGTTTCGATCGTTGTAACCTCCGGCTTTCTTCATGTGGTTGGAATGTCGAACTTTTTTTCAAGTTAAATTTGACTGGAAATCATAGAGTTGAAATGGATTTTCTCAAGTGCAAGCAATGAAATTATTAACATAGGTACATCTAGCCAGCTCTACTCTAAATTAACGAGACCTCAATGCCTGTCTAGTGCTGCACTTTAATTCAAAAACTCTTGGTACCATAGCGAAGAGCTCATTCATGCAATTACCCTGAAAATATTTATAGAAAAGACATAGAAAGGCAACCTTACAGTGATGGGGAAATGACTAGAGCTGAGCTGTCAGATCAGGACCAATAATATTGCAGATTCTTCTTTGGATCTTATCAAGGAATTCAAGGTAAATAGCAGGGGCAACTATATTCTAAGCATGAACGAATGGTAGACTTGTAAATATGTAAGAAAGATTCTGGAGAGAAATATTGTCTGACCTGACATATTGAACTGACTTTCTTAGCAGCTGACCTAGCAATGGATTCAATATAGTCTTTCCACTTCATATCAGCAGGGAATGTGACTCTGAGAAGCTGCAACAAGTCACTTTCCTGGAGGTTAGCATCAGCCATACTGATGGAAGGAAGCAAGAGTCTCTCAGATGATTAATGGAGAGAAGTTTAGTTTTGGATGTATTATTATTACTATTATTATATTACTAGTTTCATTCCATTTTAATATTGGTGCTTTTTATCCCAACACTCTGAGCCTGTATACTCTTTATTATTACTATTATCATATTACTAGTTTTAGCCCAAGATACAAGCTGCAGATTGGAGAGGTTAGAAACAAATTAGAGGAAAAATTTAAGTGTTATCACAGGCAATGTAAAATATGACACTGAAATTGGAATAGTGAAAAGATGCCTACCAAAAACCAAACAAAGTATTGAGAAACAGGAAAATTCTGTTAGAGATTATGAACAGCTACATAGAATCAGGTAAAAGGAAGCAAAACATGTAAAAATTTTTCTTTTATGGGTCAGTGTTGTAACCCCAAGGAAGGTTACAGAATAGAATGGAATCAACACATGTAAAATTCACCAGTGGCATGTAGAAATAGTCAACTTCTAGAAGTGAGAAGTGAATTCCAGAATGAATCTCAAACTGCAGGATATCTACCAACCAAAACCAAACGAAAATTATCCATGCCTGTAGGCTCGTTCAAAAATTTCCCCATAGATCCAGTATAAAACGTGGTCAGGTTGCTGTTTCCCAAGACGAGACTATGTTAGCCACATCTGAGATCTCTCTCTTCAGGGGCACATAGTTGGAGACGGTGCAGACCAACATACAGTATTTACTACTGTATTTATATGGGGACATTAATAGGTATGCTACAACAGTCAGTCCACAATATTTTAAAACAAAAGGAATGATAAAAAGCTCATTCTATATATTTGAATCTTAGTTAAATAGTTAATATTATATTGTAATTTCTCATTGTACCCTGTTTATTATGCTTGTTTTTATGTATTAATTACATGTTGTACCTCTAAGAAGATCTTTATGATTACTGGCCTTAAAAATTGTTGCTTTAAAAAATTGTCAATACAAATAAAAGATGTTACTTCTTTTTAATTTTCACTAAATGGCTAGCCTATCTTATTAATAAAATATGATTTTAATCCCAATCCAATTTTTTGAAAGTTTTCACAAACATTATGATATTATTGGGTCGCTACCTCCGTAAAGTTGAATAACCTACCTTTAAAAGAAAGTTCAAATGTATTCTTTATGAGATAAAATGTTTTCCCAAATTCTACCACAAATAATAAAAATGGAATAAAGTGTTGTAACATAGGGAAGGTTACTGAATAGAATAATCAAATGAATAAAATATGACAAGTAATAATGAAGTTTATGACCTGCAGACCAACATACAGTGATGTGATCAAAAATGCAACAATAATAAGATGTAATAAAGCTAATAATAAAATATATTGTCGTTTTTCTGAGGAATTACTTTCACTGTTATAGTATTACTCAACTCAATTCACCTTATTTTTATAGTTTTTTATTTCTGTATAATAATGAAGTTTATCAACCGAGAATGTTGAGATAACATGCAACAATAATAAGATGGAATAAAACTAGTAATAAAATATGATTAATAAATTAACATTATTACCGGCCCTTTATTAGTGTTGATTTTAGTTTCAGTATTTTTACTCTTATTACAATATTACAAACTTCAATTGACCTAGAATGTATTGAAATTGGTGTTTTTGAGTCAAAGGATTTTCGCAGCCATTACAATAATATTGACATCAGTTTATTTCAGAATTAGTGTTCAACGGTATGATGACAAACTACATCTGGAAATAATAACCCCCTCTTAATGGAATAAATGTTAGGGTAATGGAAAATAGTGAACCCCAAACAAAACAGTATAAAACTCATAGAATAATAAAATGTATATTGAGTGTTAAAAGAAACTAAAAGATGGAATAAAACTAGTAATAAAATATGAATAATAAAGGAGAATGTTGAAATAAAAAGCAACAATAATAAGATGGAAAGTGTAATAAAAATTAATAGCCACTCAAGGAGGACAGAATAATGAATGTAAAGATAGGAAGTGAAAATTAAGGAGGTTAATGGCAAGATTTACATTTATATATTTAAAAAAAAATAGTAACAATAGCTATTTATATTAATATTAGCAACAATACATTTTTAATGCAACTTGACCAGCAATATGTTTTATCTGTAGTTGAAGGCATACAATTGTGTTCAAAATATATTTAGTTGAAGCCATATTCAAATTATTTACTTTTTGGCATTAAATAATACCTAGAGGTTGATATGCCACTAAACAAAATCAAACAAAGAGTTAAAGGATTTTTCATAGTCATTAAAATAATATTGACTTCATTACATCTCCTTATTGGTGTTTTTAAATTGAAGGATTTTCATAATTATTACAATAATAATGATCACAATACAGTTTCTTATTGTTGCCTTTTTTATGGGACTATTTCCAATATTATGACTGTTACTGGCTTCAGTCCATCTTATTATTGCTTTATAGCATATTTACTTGATTGGTGGCAAAGTCTTCCTCATTTTGCAATTGAAATGACTAACAGTTTCTTCTCATGAAGTTCTTGCTTGTGAAACTATCTTCCAGCTTCTTGCTTCCCAGTAAACTTTAGTTTTTAAAAACTTAAATGGCATGTCAGTCATTATCTTCTGTCTTCTTAATTTCTGTTCTTTTATTGTTCTCTTTCCATTTTTCTCATATTCTGTCACATGCAGTAACCGCTTGCATCTTAATGGCTTTATTGCCTTACTTTAGGGAAAATGATTAAGAATATATCAGAGGATCTATTTACACAATTATTACAATATTACTAGCCTCAAGCCAGCTTATTAGTCCCACTCGATTCAGACTTTCATAGATATGTCATCAGTGGTGCCAGACCCATACAGAAATTCTAAAACTGTCAGTTGTATGCAACTGCTTTCTCAGATCAAAGACTGAAAATGGTTTTGAGCAAGTGATGCATGTAGGTCTCAGGAAGGACCATCCTTCTTCAAACCTCATGGACTAGCACTATAATATCACCCAGAACTTCCCCAAATAGCAGAAACTACATCACTAGAGGATTTTCAGCAGCAGTAACAACTAAAATGGATAACACATGTGACTCAATGAGAAAATAATGACTTAATCAAGATGGTGATACATTATTTACATTATTCGAACTATTGTCTTCATCTTTGTCGCCATATTTATTACAACGTTTCGGCCATTGTACATTCCGGCCTCCTTCAAGTGGTTGGAATGTCAAACTGAACCCTTTATTTCACTCACTGGGGTAGACTGTTCTAATTCCACATGCCATGTTTTAATGGATGTCAGTTGTCAGTTATCTCCTGTTAATTCCCCTCTCCAAGTTCTCTACTGCCTTAACCGGGACACATGGCACAGTGGATAAAGGTGTTAGTTAGATCCAGTGGCAGGACCCAAAAGAGTGTGAGTTCAATACCCGGATGAGGATAATAGTCCGAATAATGTAAATAGTGTTATTGTTGACTCTTTTTCTTTCCAGATAATTTTTCTTTCAATATATTATTACTCATAAGCCCATTGAAAATGATTACAATGAAACAATGTCAAGTAATCTTACTGTATGAGTGTAAACTGGGAAATAGAACCATTTTTGCATCATCATGACAAGCAGTAAGAAAATGAATACTCTTTGACAACAGTAAGAGAGTAGGCCAGTGGTTAGATAGAAGTGAATCACCCAAAACCTCTATTGCACTCTAAAATGTTAATGGTTACTCTGTATGTTGGTCTTTCAAAGGTGTTATTCATTAATCATTCTTGCCTCAAGGGAAAGCAACAAAAGCAACCTCGTACTGTAGAGAAATTGAGTGCAGGAAAAATTGAAAAAGAAACATCCTAGACTTGTTAATAAAGATGGTCCAATTTTGTTGCATGACAATGCATAGCTGCACATTTCTCAATCATAGCCTGAATAATGAAATTTTGCCTCAGTCTCTATATTCATCTGATGAATAATATCACTTATTTTGAGCTTTTCATATGCAATAAAACATTCTCCAATAAAGAAGAGGTAACTGAAGCATTTGAACTGTTTATAACATCAAAGAAATGTTTAAAGATGGGATCAAGAATTTAGAGGTACATTGGAGAATAGTCATTTGTCAACTTGGAGCCTATTTCAAGTAAATAAATTAGTTATTTATTATTTCAGAAGCGTTTTATCCATTTCACATAAAGTGCATCATTACATGTGTGACAACATAATATTTTAGAGGAAGTATTTTCTCTTTCATTATAGATTATTTCAACAATTATTGCCATCTTACTAGCATCAATCCACTTTATTTCTTTTTGTGTATTTTCACATTCCTTGCTATTACTTAACTTGATTGTTCTATAAATGTTGCATTTTTACTTAATGTATCTTAAATATTTTCTCTATATTCTGAATTTATTCTGTCTTATATTTACATTTTAAAGGATGCATTTTTACAATGATTACAATAATTGTGACCTTAATCCATGTTATCACTTATTTAATCATGTTATTTTTCTGAGGAACTATTTTCTCTATTGGGACATCAGGTTGTTTTTCTCAGGAACTATTTTTGCTATTTCAGTATTGTAGTTTCAGCCTGACTTATTCTTCCTTTTGTGAGGAACTATTTTCTCTATTGTGACACCATTACAAGTTTCAATCAATCTTATTATTGTTGCTTTTTCTCAGGAACTATTGTTGCTATTTCAATATTGTAATTTCAGCCTGACTTATTCTTGCTTTTGTGAGGAACTATTTTCTCTATTGTGATACCATTACAAGTTTCAATCAATCTTATTATTGTTGCTTTTCTCAGGAATTATTGTTGCTATTTCAATATTTGTAGTTTCAGCCTGACTTATTCTTGCTTTTGTGAGGAACTATTTTCTCTATTGTGATACCATTACAAGTTTCAATCAATCTTATTATTGTTGCTTTTCTCAGGAATTATTGTTGCTATTTCAATATTTGTAGTTTCAGCCTGACTTATTCTTGCTTTTGTGAGGAACTATTTTCTCTATTGTGATACCATTACAAGTTTCAATCAATCTTATTATTGTTGCTTTTTCTCAGGAATTATTGTTGCTATTTCAATATTTGTAGTTTCAGCCTGACTTATTCTTGCTTTTGTGAGGAACTATTTTCTCTATTGTGATACCATTACAAGTTTCAATCAATCTTATTATTGTTGCTTTTCTCAGGAACTATTTTTGCTATTTCAATATTGTAGTTTCAGCCTGACTTATTCTTGCTTTTGTGAGGAACTATTTTCTCTATTGTGATACCATTACAAGTTTCAATCAATCTTATTATTGTTGCTTTTCTCAGGAACTATTTTTGCTATTTCAATATTACTGACTTTAAATGTGTCTTTCTATTGTTACTTTTTTGAAGACTTAGTGTCACTATTATTTTCTCATTTCTAGTTTTAATCCATGTTATTGTTGCCTTTTTTTCAAAATGTATTATGACAATTATCCATGATAGAATGGCTACCAGTATATGAGCTGGGATGTTGATTCTAATTTGAAACTAATTTTGTTATTATATTTTCATCCTATTAACTTTAATGACTGGAGAATATTTGACCAAAGATATTAGAATAAAAAGCAGTAACCAAAAAAACAGATTAGTACTGTAATTTTTTCAAGTTTGGTTCAAGTTTTCCCTTGACTTTAATCCAGGCTTATCTGTTATCTGCATTTAATGGCATATTTATCATTTATATATCTGAACTTTTTATCTCTTTGTCAAAATTCAGTCAGTATGATGATTTAATGTCTGATTGGAAATTGTGGCTATATTTACTGTTTCACAGATTATTCTTAAGGCTCATTTTTAGAGATCTAATCTGTGAGCTCCTCAAAACTGTATTACAGCTACTTTTTTCTACCTTTGGTAACTAATATTGATTCTTGCTTAGTACATTAATAGGAGTTAAAATGTAGAATTCCACTTCAATCTCTGTTACCGATTTTATTAATAGTCATATTGGTGATGCATATCTTAATCACTTTTGATTTAACGGTTTGAGTCCTGAACACTGCTTTATCTGTGGTAGAGAAAAATGACTTAATGCCCAGCCATGGTTGATTATTGTTAGAGAAAAATGACTTAATGCACAGCCACCGGTTGAATAGTCATAGAGAAAAATGGCATAATGCCCAGCTACCATTTCAATGATGGTAGAGAAAAATGACGTAATGCCCAACCACCAGTTGAACAGTGGGTAAACACTTATAACTATTTTTATATCTACCAGGAAACATTATATACCAATTATTTGCTAATTTTGTCTCAGGAACTGAGGCCGAAGGGTTCAAATTGATCAGGAATGTGGAGCTCAAATGGTTAAACTATCCTGATATATTTGTTGTTCCTGCCAGGTATAGTTCAGCTGAGATGAACAAAACTAAGTAGAAGCTAACACTACTTAAATTTTGTGCTCCCCTCAGGAAAAAATAGGGATGAATATTTTGAGGGGAATAATGTTTTATACATTCACAATCGTTAGATTTTTCTCAAGCCTAAAGATTTATCAAAATTGAAAAATATTGTTTCTTATCATTTCAAAAGTCAGTGGTTCTGTTTATGATATAAATAGAATGTCAAATCAATCCATGACTTTTTACAGAGTTATCTGTACTTTGCATTTATTTACAAATGTCAAGTTCGAAACTGCAAGACAACTGCATGCTACTAATATTGTCCTTTTTCACAATTTGTAATTGCATAAAGTTATCAATGATGTAAGCAAAGTTTCAAACTTGACATTTACTTTTAATCATTTCATCCCAATCAAGGCAATAATGCCACTAAGACATAGATGGTGGTATTACATAGAGTAAATGTGAAAGAGATCTCTGAGAATGGGGGGATTGAGGAAAGAGTAAAAAAAAAAAGAATAGGCTTTCAGAAGACAAAAGATAGCAACTGATGATGCATTTAAATTTTTGAAGATTGTAGTTATCAGGGAAGCAAGAAATCAGAAGGAAATTCCACAGGTGGGAAGTGTGAGAAAAGAAACTGTTGGAGTAGAAATGGTGGTTGTGTCTACCTAGTTTAACGGTAAAATGATGAGCCCTAGTTGTCTAGTAGCATGCCTAAATTTATGTAGTTGAAACCACTGAAAAAAGCACACCAGAATAGTTTGCATGAAAATATTTGCAGAAAAGGCCGAGGGAAGCCACATGACGTCAGTGCGAAAGTGACTGAGGCCGAGATGGGAAAAATCTGCCTCGTCAGTCATGTATCGAAAGATACATGATCGCCTAAGCCTGTATCATGCATGGCACATCACTGACTGAAATTCACTTATGTGCTAATACCCTTGGGAAATGTATGAGTCCTTTTTTCTCCCCTCCAGCTATGGGTAAATAGCAGGACAGACCAGGTTCTATAGCCTCGGATGCCAACTGGTCTACTGCAGAAAGAAATGGCAACCTACTGCCGGAAAAATCTTCCTCGTCAGTCATGTATCGAAAGATACATGATCGTCTAAGCCTGTATCACGCATGGCACCTAACTGACTGAAATTCACTTACGTGCGAATACCCTTGAGAAATGTATGAGTCCTCTTCTTCTCCCTCCCAGCTATGGGTAAATAGCAGGACAGACCAGGTTCTATAACTGCAGAAAGAAACGCAACCTACTGCGGGAAAATCTTCTCAGTCAGTCATGAATGTAAAGAGATATGATAGCTCACGTCGGTATCACGTATAGCACTTAACTGACTGACCTTTTTTTTTAATATTTTCCACACAACCAAAAGGTAGCTATTCGTTTTTCTTTCTTTATTTTTTTTCCTTGATGTCCCAAACATACTTAGAAAAATAGTGTGGTTGGACCATAAATCCCTATAATTTAAATTTATGTATGTCTGTGTGTGAGAGAGCACGCGCGTACGTTTGTATTTGTGGTAAAAATCTCCAAATTATTGTGATTTGATCGCCATCAAATTTGGAGAGCCGCCTTAGATTTAGAATGGTGTCTCAATTTTCCAAGTGAAATCAAATTAACTACTCAGCGTCCTGACACTGACATCTGGTTGGCTAATTCAAAAAAAAAAAAGAAAAAAGATTCACATCGTTAACTTAGATTTTCTTCGAAGAATGGATGCAGCATCTATCATCTTATTATTGTTTTTTTTACTCCCTTCTCAGAAACTCTTGCTTTATTGTTGCTTGCCACGTTATCTTTAAAATACATTTTCTTCATATTTCCAGAATCTGACACATTTCGCTTGTATTTCGTTTGCATCCTTTTTCAAAGATTAAAATGAATATATACCCTGACGTGCCAAAAGTCATTACTAAAGTCATATAAGATTCCCTCTATCCTGGCGAACACCTCCAACTCGAAGGTGCGTTCCACAAACGATCTTCAGCCATGCCAGCTCGACAGCTGTCCACATTTCTCTAAGTGTAGCTGAAGGGTCTTACGTGCAAACAGACCTCTCCACAACGTCCCGATTGGGCTTGTGTTACGCGAACATGGTGATTACACCATTCGTCAGAATTCTCCAGAATGCTTCTCGGACCATTTCTGGGCAACGAACTTGATAACATGGTGCATTATCCTGTGGAAATAACAGTTCTTGAGTTGCGTAGAGTTTATGAATTAATGCAAATTGTCACAAAAGCAATGCAACAAAGCATTTAACGATCAACGGTATACTTAAGCGGACCGACTCATTCCCCGTGAACACAGCAATATAGACCCTGCTGCACGCTGCCCAAGTGACACTTTTGGCCCATGTCCACGTGAAAGATGTGCCACACCAAGACCCAACCATAAGCCCGAAACAAGTGACTACACCACATTTCCTGTCCTCCAGGTTCAAGTTAGAAACATTACGAGCCCAGGTTCTGAATACGATTTTCTGAGCATCCTAGTGGGTTTCCGCTCTCGTATTTCAGGGAAGCGAAAAAGCGCTTAAACGATCGCTGGATATGTGTTTGGTAACTTCTTCATTGAAGGTCGACGCGATTATGGGCTAATATCGCTTGTCTGTTACCGCAGACAATTCTAACCAAATGCTTCTTGTCATGGTTATTAAGGACCTAAGCCGGTCAAGGCAGATATTTCCAGCACACACGTTTCACCGTAGATTTTAGTATGTCAAATATCTGCACAATTTCATGCTCTGTTCGAACACCGATGATTGAAGGCTTACGGTCATATCCCGTTGAAAAACCGGTTCCTGTAAGATCACATAGATTAAGCAACGTCGATCCTCCGTCCTGGGTATGACGATAAACTACATCCGCGTCCTGGGTAAGACGATAAACTACGTCCAACAGCAAGGTCTCTGATCAGGAGGTTTTGACGAACGTGGAACCACCTCTTAATTGCTGGTGTTTCCAGGTCCACCTTGACCCGGGGTGGTAGCACCTGTTAGGGTCCCAGCTATGGGCAAATAGTTAACCCCTAAACTAGGGTAAAAACAGTATGAAAGTGTAAAATTAGGTTTTAATACCAGAAATACTTTGCAAAAAATTATTACCAACAATAAACTTTTGAAGAAAAACAAATATTACCAGCAATACGTTTATGAAAAAAATATTATCGGCAATACGTTTTTGAAAAAAATATTACCAGCGATATATCATTGAAAAAAAAATATTACCAGCAATACATCATTGAAAAAAATATTACCAGCAATACATTTTTGAAAGAAAAAATATTACCAGCAATACATCGTTAAAAAAAATATTACCAGCAATACATCATTGAAAAAAAACATTACCAGCAATACGTCATTGAAAAAAAATATTACCAGCAATACATTTTTGAAAGAAAAAATATTACTAGAAATAGATTTTTGACAAAACAAAATATTACCAGGAAAAAAATTGCATTAAATAACCCATTGAGATTGATATGCCGTAAACCAAACCAAACCAATGTCGACCCTAGATAGGTGACAGCATGTGAATACCAGGTGCTGTAAACTTGGATGTGCTTGTGGTTTAATTGATAATGGCTCGCCATTGTTAATCGGAGAGCAGATTATCTGTATTCTATACACTTTGTATCTAAAATAGACACCGATTTTTTTTTATTTTTATTAAACAGTGTATTACATCTATCGGCCGGCTCATTTGAAAAATCTTAGTAAAATAATTGTGTCCTCCGACAAGAATCGAACCTGCGGTCCCCTTTGTAAGGGAAACTATCGTTTGATCCGGCATGCTTTTCCACTCTATCCTTACGTTTTATTTATTAAAATTTCTCTAGCACGTCGGCCTAGAGACGTAATATACATTGTTTAATAAATAAAAATGGGGCGTCTATTTCAAATACGAAGTATCCACTAAATAATAACGGTTTGAAGTAATAAAAATGTCGGATTAAAAATAAATTCATTAATTCTTGAGAATATAAGGTAACATTAATAAGTTAAGTGACAAACCTTTTACTTCTACTAATTATATATACAGGGGGTCCTCAACTTACGTCGGAGATTCGTTCGTACGGCGCGGCGTAATCTGATTTTCGACGCAGGTAGGAACTCATCTACAAAAGCACCCACGAGTCTGCCTTACGCTTGAGATCCATAATGAAGGGTAAAATGTTTCCCCCAAAATGACACAAACGAGAGATAGTGAATGCAGCACAATCTAATATGGCGTACAGCCGGTGAAGAAACAACGCCGTCTTTCTCATATAGCGCCGCGTGACGACGTATTATATTATGGGATATGGCGCCGTAACCACGAAACACCTCACGTCGGTTCCGACGTTACCAGAGGACTTTCTATATATATAAATTCATCGAATAAACGTTAAGATGCTTATTTAGAAATTGAACATTTAGGAGATATGTTTATTCGAGTGAGAGGGACCTTTATTGAAAAATCACTCATACGTGAAGCAATTGACACATTTATCTTTCCTAACCAGCAATTATTTTGCCTATCCTTTACAAATTATAAAATAAAAAAAACACTTTTCTACAAGGACAAAACATTTTCATTAAAGCATAAGAGCTCTTCAAAATTCATAAACACTTGCGATAAATATCCGCGACAGACCCACGCAGAGACACGCGATACAATTAAACTGTATGAAATTCGGTCGTCCATAATTTTTAATATTAAAAATCTGAACGTCCAAATTTCACACAATAATAAAACAAAAATAAAGAAGACGTAGGTATGGCTGTTAAATAAATCATTTTATTTGCAAACATATTGACATGAATTCGAAAGGACTAAAAATAATAAAAATGGTCTTTAGTTGAGTTAAGGTCTTTTTATGTTAATCGGCACACTGAAAGCGCTGTAGTTTTGAAAAGACTTTTAAATAGGGCACAGTTAAAATCTGTGGTTGAAAAAAAGACTTTTATCGTAAGCGATGATTCACTGACCGTCCAAATAGTCGTTGTAGCTGATTCACAATACATAATAGTCCATCCCTTTTTTTTTCCTTTTTTTCTCATAAATTTTTCCTGTTTCTTAGTACTTTGCTTAGCTTTTGGAATGCATCTTTTCTGTTGCTTAATTCCCAGATATTTGCGAGGTCAGTACCAAAAGTATACAACTATTTAAGCTTAACAGGAAAAAAAATGCTTATCTAATGCAGTGTTACCTAAGTTCATTTCCCCTTGCTTCTCTTGTATCCCCAGACTCTTATCAAAGCGTATATTTCACATTTCAAAACAGTCTGCCAAGCTTGTTTCGGGGTCGTTATTAGCTACTTAATCGCGCTTTATTTTATTGTTCGTTTACGAGATTCAAAACTGAGTGAAAAAAAAAAAAAACTGAAATCGCAAGAAACCATATTTGTTGACGCGATGTTTTATAAAATAACCCATCAGAAAATGACATTGGGACACATGCTCAATCAGAGGCAACCTCACGGGAGAGTGTTCCCACATACACAGCAATTTCACCTTTGACAGATAGATAGATAGATAGATAGATAGATAGATAGATATCAATAAGAACGGAATAGATAGATAGATAGATAGATAGATAGATAGATATGAATAAGAAAGGAATAGACAGATAGATAGATGTTTGTTTAGCGATAAATCAACTCGTTATGGGTCATTTTCTTTTTCAAAAATTTAATGCTGGTAATTTTTTTTATTATTTTTACAAAAATGTAATTAATGTTTTTACTATGAAAATGTATTGCTGGTATTTTTATCCCCAAAATGTATTTTTATACTTACATAATGTTTTGAACTGATTAACTATTTGTCCATAGCTGAGACCCTAGTACGTGATACCAACCCGAGTAAGGGCCGACTTAGGAACAGCGTTAAGAGGTGATCTGACGATCATGTAGTTTACCGTCATACCTACGCCAGATAGATAGATAGATAGATAGATAGATAGATAGATAGATAGATATGAATAAGAACTGAATAGATAGATAGATAGATAGATAGATAGATAGATAGATAGATAATGACAGACCGAGGAAGATAGATAGATAGATAATGACAGACTGAGGAAGATAGATAGATAGATAGATAGATAGATAGATAGATAGATAGATAGATAGGAGATTTTGCCTGCTTGCTAAAGCTTTGTTTTTATTTGGTTCATTCTTTTTTTCTACCAGTATTTTCACGGCAACTGCTCCGACGAGCTACTTTCGCTGGTACCCCGACTACATGAATTTAAGCGTGCTATTAGACATCTCCGCTCCGCCCTTTCACTGTCGAAACGATTAAATGCAGCCGTCTCTTCTATTTAAATACCTTCTTATCTCGCACTTCCCGACAGTGGAACTCCCTTCCTCTTCCTTCCCTGATAGCTATAATCTTCAAATATTCAAACGTAATGTCAATCGACATCTTCTAATGCCTTGATCTAGTTCCCTCTTCTTCTTCTTATCCTTCCCTTAAACACGCCTCTTTACTTTTGCTCTCACACTCTGTAACCCCTTTGTGTGCTTGTGGCCTTGCTTGGAGTGCTTTCATTCTCTTCTGTTATAGTTTTTCGTTTTAGATTCTACCTCAGTTTGCCAATTCTTCCAGCCACATTGGAAAACTTCTTGCGAATATCCCAATCGCTACAACAACTGTCACATTCATTTTTTACAATTCGAGTTAGCCAACATGCCTTAACATGACATGATATAATCAAAATAAAAATAAGTAATGATAATATTAGCTGTTTCCTTATAAGGTTGGTTGGTTGTTTTTGTTTAACGGTATATCAACACTTACATGGGTTATTTAATGCCGAAATCTAAATATCTGAGGAAGAATCTATAAGGAAAAACTACAACATAAGAGAATCATTCTACACATGCCGTCACTTGCTCTCCAAATTATGCGACCAGTTACAATTAAGGTGAAAATACAATTAGTATAAATAATGAACCCATTAAAAGCAAAGCGTTGCCAAGCAGGCAAAAATCTCCTATCTATCTATCTATCTATCTATCTATCTATCTATCCGGCTGAGATATGACGATAAACTACATGATCGGAAGATTGGGGGCTTTGGGTTCGTTATATTCACTTACGAGCAAATACACCTAGGAAAGGTAAGCATTCACCTCTTCACCCCCCAGATATGGATTAATTAGTAAGAATTGCAGCCAGTGTTACCGTCGGCTGAAATTTATAAAACCTTTCAATGAAAAAAATTCTTCAAGAAATTAGGTTTTTCAAGTTCAGAAGCTGTTATCGCTCTTTTCAGTATTGTTTTTTTTTTAAGTAATATGAAGCGTCGACATCTTGATTATACCATTATTCCTTTTCGAGTTACATTTGCTATCCATTTTAGTTGTTGCTGCTGTTGAAAGTTCTCAAGTTATTTGGTAGAGTTTTTGTAATTGTGAAAACTACTAACACTGTGGAATAATGGATAGCGACTTGGATTGAGGAATCAGAGAGCCGAGTCCGAATTTCATTCCATTCACTTATGTACTAATACCCTTGGGAAAGGTATGAATCCTCTTCTTCCCCCCACCCCAAGATATGGGTAAATAGCAGGACAGACCAGGTTCTATAGCCGTGGATGGCAACTGGTCTACCGCAGAAAGAAATGGCAATCTACTCCGGGAAAAATCTGCTTCGTTAGTCATCTGTCAAAAGATACATGATCGCCTAAGCGTGTATCACACATGGCACATAACTGAACTAAGTGGAAAAATAGTTTTTTTCTAGCTGATCACTCTCCGGATTACTTCGGAAGTGTGCTGGTCAAACTCTCTGTCTCCGGGCAGAGAGGAACCCAAACAAGGCTGTACTGAAAAGCAAAGTCTCGTCTAGGGTGGTAGACTGTTGTCCTCATCTTTGTTGCCATATTCACGATGTTTCGGCTGTTGCAAAAATTCCCCGTAGACCCGACTCTGTTTTTCCGGGGTCTACGGGAAATTTTTGCAACAGCCGAAACATCGTGAATATGTTTAACAAAGATGAGGACAACAGTCCAAACAATGTTAATGGTGCAAATAATTACAATACCTCATATCGGATACATTTTTATAGTAAAAATACCAGCAATACTTTTCTATTAAAATTATCAATAATATATATATATATATATATATATATATATATATATATATATATATATATATATATATATATTAAAATGACCAACGAAAGTTTTATCTGAACTTGAAGGCGTAGAACTGCATTCAAAATTTATTTACTTGAAGCTATATAATTGTGTTCATTTTTTCAGATTTCGGCATAGATGTTGATATGTTGCTAAACAAAAACAACAAAAATCTTTTTTTTTTATTTATGAAATTGTCCTTCTTTCATTTCCATAGAGGGTCATAGTTGTTTTTTGTTTTGTTTTGTTTGTTTTTTTGTTTTTAAGCATATAAGCAGAGAACCCCAAGCAAGGCGGGAGTCCCACCAACACGCATGGGGTTACGGAGAGTAGAGCCAGAGTAAAAAGGGGTGTTTGAGGAAAGGATATAGAGAAGGACAGAGATCAAGATCAAGCATCAGAAAATGTCGATTGACATTACATTTGAATATTTGAAGATTATAGCCACCAGGGAAGCAAGTTAGGGTGAGTTCCACTGTCTGGAAGTGCGAGATAAGAAGCTTTTAGAGTAGAAGAAATGGCTACATTTAATCGTTTCGACAATGAAAGGGTGGGATGGGATACCAACCTAGTAGCATGCTTAAATTCATACGGTTTGGGAACCAGTGAAAGTAGCTCCTCAGAGCAGTTGCCATGAAAATACTTGTAGAAAAGACAGTTTTGATTTTCTGATGTGAATTTTTGAAGCCCTTGATACTTTAAGCCCACTTTTCAGCCTTCTGTGCGATGTTTTCTATCGTTTGCCTAAATAACTGAATTTCCACGCTTGTTTCCCTTTTTTTATCTCCCCAGTATGTAACCCACATCTTCTGGAGCCCCTTTTGCTCACCACTATATATATTCTATCTTTAAATAATGTTCACTTTTCTTTTTTTCATTGTTTAAATTTTTTGTGGTTGTTTTTTTTTGTTTTGTTTTTTTTGCAAATTTTCCTTCTAAATTTTCCTTCGGATTTGAGAAGTATTTGATTTACTCAAGTCTTTCCGTTCTATGCATGAGTATAAATAAAACTCTTCTTCTTTGTTTTTATCTACATACTCGTCTGTTCCTTCGATGTCTTTCTAACTACGGCCTTCCTAATTCTTGGCTATTTTGTACACTTATTTATGAGTATTTAATAAACCTCTTCTTTGTTTCCTCTACCTACTCTTCCGTTCTTTCGATAGTCTTTCTAACTACGGCCTTCCTAATCCTCGGCTATTTTGAACTCCTATTTATGAGTATGTAATAAACCTCTTCTTTGTTTCCTCTACCTACTCTTCCGTTCCTTCGATACTCTTTCTAACTACGGCCTTCCTAATCCTCGGCTATTTTGAACTCCTATTTATGAGTATCTAATAAACCTCTTCTTTGCTTCCTCTACCTACCCTTCCGTTCCTTCGATTATCTCTCTAATTACGGCCTTCCTAGTTCTCGGCTGCTTTGAATAAAGACTAACATTATATATAATTTTATGGTACTTGTTCCGATGGACATTTCTCTTTGGCACCTCGACGTTACAAATTTAAGAGCAATACTAGATTGACAGCTAGGTCTTATCACTTTACAGGTGAAGTTGCAAATATAACCAATTAAAGCAATAAACTCAGCGAACTTCCTGTTCTTCCCTACGACTGCGACAATGGACTGCTCCTACTTATAAATATGGCAAGTAGCCACATTAAAGTAGGATTTGAGTAGTATTTGATGTACTCAAGTATTTCTGTTCTGTATATGAGTATTTAAAATCTCTTCTTTGTTTCCACTATCTATTTTTCTGTTCCTTCGAAACTCGCTCTACCGCCCTAGTAGAGACATCCTCGGATGCAAGCAGCCATTATTATTAATATTATTGTTTAAGTATAGGACAATCGTTGTGTCTGAGTAATTGGGATTACTGGCTTTTTCAAATTATACGCTCTCTTCATGAAATTATTATCTTGCATATAATTTTCTCAGCGGAACTATTATTTAGTTTCGGGAATAAAAATTACGCAGCAGAATATTTATTCAAGCAGACACGCTTATTTCATATCTATTTACCAGCTTCTCCACTGTGATAGGATGTGATAAAAGGTCGGTTTGATGCGGGGTCATATACAAGGACAAAAATTACTAAGACCCTGCGATTACTGTCACATTAACATCAGTATCCAACAGCAATGTCTGGAATCTTCCCATAGTTTAGGAAGGATAACTGTTACTACGCTTTGATCTGGCATTTATCCATCTCCCCACAAGGTTGATTTTCATGTGAGTGCCCATTATTATTAATATTATTATTATTAGTAGTATTCATACGCCGCTCCCCTCAGGAAGTAGGTGATAATGTCTCGCCAAAATTTCCTGTCCTTTTTAGCGCTTAATAATTTTTTATTGCGCCTTAACCATGTTCTACCATTAGGCTCACTAAGTATGTTATGCGTTGTTTCCCTTTGTCCCTCTTGCCTTCAATCTGTCCTGTGAGTATCAGATTTACCAAACCCACTCTCCTCATTATGTGCCCTAAAAATTTAAACTGTCTCTTCCTGATGTTAAGTATAATTTTTCCTTTTGGTTTCCATTTTCCCTAGAAATTCGTCGTTACTCATATATTCGGATGAGAAAGATCAAAATTTCTTGAGTCAGCACAGCGTCAGGGGGTGGTGATCTATCTTAGCGGAAGGTTATATATATATATATATATATATATATATATATATATATATGGAATAAGTTCAATCCTACCTAACTTCCCCGGATTTGTGATCTTAAAATTATCTTAGCTTGAAAAAAATATGTGGCACCCCTTTGTGTTAGCGTGGTATATTAATCAACCATTATTGCTATGTAATGAATTTGAGCCTCCAAGGATTCTCTACGTTTGAGATCTTGTTCCAAAATATATTTCTCTTCTTCTTTATGTGGCATGTCCCCTCAGGATGTAGGCAATCATGTCTCTCCACGACTTTCTCTCCATTGTTTCACTTAATGAATTGTTATTTCTCCTAAACCCTGTTCTGCCATCTTTTTACTTGAGCACGTTTGGTAGATTATGCGCTGTTTTCAGTTGTGCCTCTTGCCTTCAATATGTCCTGTGATTGTCAAATTTTCCAAGCCGTCTTTCCTCATTATGTACCCCAGAAATTTAAACTGTCTCTTCCTAGTGTTAAGTATAATTTTTCCTTTTGGTTTCTATTTTCTCTAGAAATTCGTCGTTACTCATATATTCGGATCAGAAAGATCAAAATTTCTTGAGTCAGTACAGCGTCAGGGGGTGGCTATCTACTGTAGGGGAAGGGCACCTCAGCGTAGTGTAATGGTTGGCAAGCTTGTCTCGCTAGATCAGTTACAACTGAAAAGTGAGTTCGATCCTCACTAGATGCCCCATACTTTCGGCCTTGTGCCACATCTAAGCTATGCTTGGAAAATAACTATCTACTGTAGCGGATGGTTATATATATATATATATATATATATATATATAGAGAGAGAGAGAGAGAGAGAGAGAGAGAGAGAGTTAGTTTAATCCTCCCTGACTTCTCCATACTTGTGATCATAGAATTATCTTAGCTTGAAAAAATATGTGGCACGCCTATGTGTTAGCTTCGTATATTAATCAAACATTATTACTATGTAATGAATTTGAGCTTCCAAGGATTCTCTATGTTTATGTGGTGTGCCACCTCAGGACGTAGGCGATCATGTCTCTCCAGAACTTTCTCTTCGTTGTTTCTCTTAATAAATTGTTATTTCTCCCAAACCCTGTTCTGCCATCATTTTACTCAAGCACGTTTGGTAGATTATGCATTGTTTTCAGTTGTGCCTCTTGCATTTAATCTGTCCTGTGAGTATCAAATTTTCCAAGCCCTCTTTCCTCATGATGTGCCATGGAAATTTCAGCTCCCCCTTCCTGATGTTAAATATAAGTTTCTTTTTTTGTTTCCATTTTCCCTAGAAGTTCGTCGTTTCTCACCTATTCGGTCTATGGTATTCTCAGAATCCTTCTGTAGAACCACATTTCTGTTGCTTGTAATCTCTTCTTCATCTTTAAGGAGATTTTCCAACAGTCATTACCATATAGGAGACCAGATATCACTTAACAGTTCAGTAAAATTTTTCTTGTTTTTAAAGAGGTTTTCCTATTTCTTAGTATTCTGCTTAGCTTTTGAAGGCATCTTTGGCTATCCCAATGCGCCTATGGATTTCAGTATCGCAATTTGCGCTGTCTGTTAAAGCACTCCCATATATATATATATATATATATATATATATATATATATTACTTGTTTGATTTTGGTACCTCCGATTTGTAATCTGCGTTTTGGGCTCATACGTGTACATATATGCCAAAGTCAAAAATTTCCCAATTCGCACGACCATTATCAGGCTGGTGTCAGTATCGAACACCCCTCCAATCCATAACGCAGAGCTGGAATCCTTGGGTCTAGGCTCACGTAATAACTTTAAGATAAAGAGAGAGCAGGTACACTTTGATCCCTGCCCGAAAGCAGTACTTTACCCAGCCCCCTACGAGGGTAAGATGTGTCATACGGTCGTTTTTAATGTAGGGAGCCCAGACGCGTGCATAGGGTCCAAGTAGAAAAATTGCCCAATACCTGGGAGCATTGTCACGCTGGCGCGGATACGCCCCAACCGCTCTCTTGCCGCAGAACTGGAATCCTCAGGATCAAGCCACCCTTATAACTTTCAGAGGTAGAGAGAACAGATACAACAATATGAACTTAAGAACACATGGCACAGTGGATACAGGCGTTGGTTATATCCAGTAACAGAATCCACACAGTTGTGAGTTCAATACCTGGTCAAGGCAGTGGAGAACTTGGAGAGGTGAATTAACAGGATATAACTGATAACTGACATCCTTTAGACATGGCACGTGGAAGTAGAACAGTTTACCCCAGCGGGCGAAATAAAGGTTTCAGTTCGACATTCCAACCACCTGAAGAAGGTCGAACGTACAACGGCCAAAATATGGCAACAAAGATGAAGACAATAGTTCGAATAATGTAAATAGTGTACATGATACCTCATCTTAGAAATATAGACAAATATGAACTCAGCCTGATTTTATTAAATAAATACCAGAATGCTGTGTTTGAAAAATTCTCACCACCATGACTTTTCTAGAAAGCACTTTTATTTGGGGCAAACGAGTACACGTTAAATTAATCAGTTATGAATTCCGAGTCTGATTCCCGGTACAGGAGTTAAACACGCAGCTCTACTTATGCTGATTTGTCAGTGTGCCTGATACACTGTACGTCTCTACACCTATCTAACGGTTTTAAAAAAAATACTATTCTCTAAGATTTATACGTTCTATCAGGGTACGCTTACCATAGCGCAGTGATTAGCAAGCGCGTCTTATAAATGAATCCACTTATATAAAAAGCTTGATCCTCACCGGAAACCCCACCATCGGATTAATGACTACATACCGTATCTAGAATGTCTCAAGGTATACAAGATGCTGTTCGGGGAATTTGACAATTAAAAATATACTGACTTATCCGGACACCTATTTTCTACTGTCTCCTTCGAAGTAAATAAACGGAGTTAGGTACGATGACCAGAAAGCTATCAACGTAAGAAATACAAATGCATAAAGACATATAAAGTATCTACTTTTCATAAACTGCACAAAGGCCTTTGATAAGGTACGTCATGCAGAGTAACTCGTAATATTAGAAAAGCTTGATCTACACAGAAAGGATATTTAAATAAACCGTAATTTGTATTCGAAACAGTTATTATATGGTTAAAAAAGTTGAGCAAACACAAAAATATTCTGACAGGGTTTTCTCTTAATATTATGAATTTAAGCGTAGTGCTGGATTGGCAGCTACACCCTTATGCAAATTAATTGAAACAACCACTTTAGTTTCCTTTCTTTTACTATACGGTCAGTTTTAGGCCTACTGGAGTGACAAGGTATAATAGATTTCTATTTTTTCCTCAGATTAGGTCATTTGCAGTGGTGTGAATCTATTTTCGGGGTGTATGATGAAATTTGTTTGGCCTTGAAAAATATTGCGTCATCCGTGATTGCATCAGATTTTCATCACACCCAGATACTTTTGTCCCAACTGTCGATTAGTTGTCCTACAACCATTGTCTGCAATGGACCTTACTCCAAGGAAGCGTACGAAAATTGTAACTTTGCACGAACACACTGGCAAGCCTCACCAATGAGTAAATCAAAGTACTAGAGACTGGCCCGTAAACTCTTCTGATTTAAATCCAATCGAGAATCTGTGGCCAATCTACAAGGAACGTCTTCATGGAATGGCCATACGAAGTACGAACATGTGCACTGGGTCATGTTTCATTGGAAATATACGAAAAAAAAGTAAATAATAACGGAATTATTCGTTTTGTTTCAATTAATTTGCACAAGGATGTAGGTCACATTATTTTACTTTTGAAACAGATGCAACCGTAAGTTCAATTCTAACTGCTTCTTCTCTTGCACTTCTAAAGTGTGGAACTCTTTTCTGCCTTTTTGCTTTCCTATCAACAAATAGAGGACTCTTTTGCAAAATCATAAATATTATTTAGGCGAGAGACTGTTGGTGTTAACGGATTTTGTTAATCCTATTAATCATGTTAAAATCTCAGATCTCGTTGTCGCCAGTCCATTGCTCGAACAACTGAACTTAAACTTTCAATTAATAAAGAAATCGAAGTCGCCTAAGCTTAACTTACGGGAAAAAAAAAACAAAAAAGCGTGTCGGAATATTATGTTGCGCCAATCTTCCTGATAAAGAAGGCGAGCCTGCCTATAAAATCAACTTTAAAACTTCTTTTCTCAGGAAAGTTTTATTTTTCCAAAAATCGCAAACCACGCGTGTTGTTATTGTTTTTTGATCGATTCAGAAACCTCTCGGTCGTTCGACCTCCGCTCGAACCATCGAAGGAAACCAACAAGTGCCAACTATATTATTAGGCACAACAGTTTATGCTGAGGAAAGGTGCGTGCATTTAATAATTAATGCATTGATGACTTTGTCTGAACGAAAAATATCCCGTATTTGACCTCTAAATCTAAAAACAGGGTCACATGAGTGTAATAATGAGCCTCATTGATCCGGCAGTTTCATCTGCATGAGGTAAAACCACAAAATTTTAAATGTAACGTCAATTCTTATCTACTGTCTTTTTGAATATTGTTTTTTTTTATTCTCCTTTTCTTCTCACTAACGTTTTCGCGTTTTAGTTCCCCTTCTCACTAACCTCTTTAGTCTTAGTATTTATATGACGTTGCTTGAGGGCGGGGTTGATTAAAAAACGAATAGAAAAAGGAATAAGAAAGCCAGGAGTTTTATCATCGCACTTATTATATTATACAGTGAAATGTTTCTAAATGAACTAGAAATCCTACCAGGATTTATTATTGAGGACATAACATTAACGTAAGATATGCAAATGAGACTGTGTGGATGGCAGATTCAGAAAGAAAAATGAAATAACTCATAGACAATGTGCTTGAAGAACAAAAGTCTAACCATTAACTAAAAGAGAGCATATATGGTTGTCAGCAAAAGAGACCGCCTAACTAGTAGGCTGCATATTGGGGACGTCTAGATCAAGCTAGTGAAGGTTGGGCAATCTTGTTAAAAATAAAGATAAACTTGAATGGACAGAGATAGGTTTCTACATGTGATTAACAAAAAAGTTCTAAGTTGTTGTAGAGTAATTTTCACAGTGGAAGCTTGTATTTCACTAAGTTGGTCCTAAATTAGGTTCGACGTACAAAACGTTAGGAACTTGCAATAATAGTTAATGACGCAGCAATCTAGTTGTGGGGCTCATACTTTAATGTCCGACATCGACTGACTCACACAACTCACTGAGCTTCACTGGCGACTGCTACTACTACTACTTATTATCTGTGGGAGAGTCTATTTACAATAGAATAGGTACGTTCCGGTATAACATAAATTGAATAGGAACTACAAGGAAACTACTGCTAGCAATCGAAAAGAGTTGAAATTGAAGACACACATTATAAGGAAGGGATGGTTTGGAGAATTTAATACTCACATACAGAAAGCTGAAACAAGGGGAACACAAGTTTGAGTAAACGGGTGGCAGAAGAAGGACAAACAGGGTACTAATGTAGCAAGAGTTACTCAGAGCTAAAAAAATAAGTCAAGGAGTAGGTTTTTTGATTGATTCGTTTTCTACGCTTTACAGGTTATTTAAAGCCAGAAATTGTTTTTTAGATTTTCTTTTGGGGTAATAATGGTTCAGCAATAAAAGAATTAACCCATATCTGGTACGAGAAGATGTGGCTTCATACCTTTACTAAGGGTATTTGCGCGTAAGTGGTGTTAAGAATTCGCAAAACATAATGATTTGAACCCTAGTTTCAAAAAAAAGAAACAAGAAAAGTTGGGTACGTTCAGATAGGAATACAGGAACAGGCACCAGCGAACAACAAACACGAGATTAACATTTGTAAATAAATTTTATATCACAAAATAGAAAATTAAAAAAATATATGAAAAGTATGGAGTGACAGGCGTACAATTAATAAAAGAACACTTATCTGATTTTATGAATTTGGAGTTCGAATGTTCATAATAACAAATTTGCTGTAGAATATCCACACAAAAGGTGGTTGTTCTTTCTTCCGTAATGTGAAATATAAAATTTGTAAATAATGTTTGTGTACCGTTCCCCCTTAGTTAATTAGATTGCATCCGAGATGAAAGCAAAATAATTTATTTGTATTTATTTGGGTACAATATTCCTTTATCCTTTACCCGTCAAATAAATCCAAGATCTCCGGGATTAAATTTTCTTATTCCTTACACAACAATTAATGAAATAGGTATGTGGGTGTATTTCTTATTCTTCAAGATCGCATGATGAGAGCCTATTTGTTTCACGAACTGTTGTCGTTGTAGTTCATCGGGAAAACTAAAGTTATAATACCAAAGTTCCACTTGAAGATGTAATGTCACGTGAGCATAGGTGACCGATTATTACTCATCTTCTGAGGCGGTCATTCTGCTTGTTGTCAAGCGACCCCAAATTCCTTTTCGATCCTCTCTTAGCCGAAACAAAACTCAGTCCAGATAGGTAGTAAAACAAAAACAAAAAAAAAAAAAAAAGAGAGAGAAAGATGAAAAGAAGAAACACAGACAGCGCGTCACTTACTAAATGTATTATACGTCTGATTTAACAGTTAATATTGAGGGTTATGTCACAGTGAATACAACGAACCCAACATGAATTGGAGCTCGACTCTCCGATTAACAATTCAGAGCCATTATCCATTACACCTCCTGTACATCCAAGCTTACAACTCTTAGTATTCTCAAGCGGTTACCCATCTAGGTACTGGCCAGGTTCGACGTTGCTTAACTTCGGTGATCGCACGCCAACCGGTGTTTCAATGTGAGTAGGCCGTAAGCCTTCAAAAGCTGGAGAGAAGTGTGATCGCCCAAGTCCTGAAACGTCATGGCATATAAAAGAAGTCTTTTACACACTGACTTGCTCAGAGAAGTGACCTTATCTTTTTGGCTGATGTAACCTCTGACTTTCTTCCGGGGTATGTCCTAAGTGGTACAGATAGTTGATTTAAAAATGATTTCTGGTAAAAATTAAGTGGTAGTGCATTGCTCACAAAAGCAGCGACAAAAGTCCGTACTACATTCAGTCGATTACAAAGCACTGTTGAAGTTACCTGAAGTTTTAGTATCACATCATGCTAACTAATGCTTTGGAAAATATTTTTGAACGTTTTGTAACGCGTGTCACTAACGAAGCATGTCTAATTACGCATAAGTCTTAGTTACTGGTTAGTTACGACAACACATGAAAAAAACTATTCAGCACGTTACATCTCAAAAAGCAGTCGACAATTTAATATTCTCGGCTCGGATGGTAAAAATGTGGATTCATTTATAACCAATCTCAAATTCCAGCCTAGAAATGGGCATCTAGATCAGCGTTCGGCAACCTCTTGCTAACTATATGCCGACCTAGGGTTTTAAGACCATTCAGTGTGCCAACAGCATACGTATTTTTTTTACAAGATCAATATACCTGTTCT
The DNA here is from genome assembly GCA_903632075.3 of Acanthosepion pharaonis. Lineage (NCBI taxonomy): Eukaryota > Metazoa > Mollusca > Cephalopoda > Sepiida > Sepiidae > Acanthosepion > Acanthosepion pharaonis. The sequence continues at coordinate 604,188 of CAHIKZ030000595.1, forward strand.
ACAATATATTCTATATAGTAATTTTTTTTTTAAGCATTTCACCCCAAGCAAGGCGGGAAGCCACTAGGACGTAAGGGGTTACAGAAAATTTAGAGCAAGATCAGATAGGAGTGATAGAAGAAAGGATGAGGGTAGTGGATAGATCAAGGCAACTGGAGATGTCGATTGACATTACACTTGAATAGCTAGAGATTATAGCTCACAGGGAAACAGGAAAAGGGAAGGGAGTTCCACAGGCGAGAGGTGCGAGACATGAAGCTATTAGAGTAGAAGAGACGGCTACATTTAGGAGTTTCGACAGTGAAGGGGTGAGAGCGGCATGCCAGCCTCGTAAGGCGCTGGAACTCATGACGTCTGGGAACCAGCGAATGCAGCTCCTCGAAGCAATTTCCATGAAAGTATTTGTAGAACAGACAGAGGGAGGCGACGGCGCGTCTGTGAGAGTATATATACATTAGTATATATTCAAATTGAAACAGCCTGATATTTTCTTTGCGTTGTTGTAGTTCGGAGTTCATTTGCGGCTGCGTGCCATTGGAAATTGCTGGGCGTGCCGTCCCCTAATCTAGATCAGTGTTACCCAACCTATGGCCATATGGGTTTTGGCAAAATTTCAGGTGGGCCACAGAAATTTTGTAGTTTTTACTTAGCTACCGGTCTAATATAGGGGCCACATACTTAGTATTTGGATAATTTTTAATTATCCATGCACTGAAAATACCGTTTTTTTCTGACTATAGAAAGAAAATGACAACATTTCAGTTTTGTGAAAATCTTACTCATTACGGCTATAACTCTGATTTTGTGAAAACACCGGTATTTATTTTAAAGCAATTCGCCCTAGCAAGGCTGAAGTGCCACTAGCACGCAAGAGGAATGAGAACAAGAGTAAAGAGGCGTGTTTGAGGAAAAGATACGGAGAAGGACGGAGGATGTCATATGTCGATTGACATTACACTTGAATATTTGAAGATTATAGTCATCAGGGAAGCAATCAACGGGAAATGAGTTCCACAGACGGGAAGTGCGAGAGAAGAAGCTGTTTGAGTAGAAGAGACGGTTACATTTAACCGTTTTGATAGTGAAAGGGTATATGTTTATAAGTGGACATATCCATAAACTCTTATTAATGGCTTTTTAATAATTGGTATTTTAATTATGTTAAAAATATATATATATATATATATATATATATATATATATATGTGTGTGTGTGTGTGTGTGTGTGTGTGTGTGTGTGTGTGTGTGTGTGTGTTATATACCGTACCTAAGAACACTAATGGGAGTGTCCCAATCTTCATAAATACGTTGAACACTATTGTAAGTGGGGGTGATATACTGTCTACGCTGGCAGTGTGAGCTGTGGGTAGGTCTTGCCGTGTCGAATCCTCTGCTTTCGGGTAGAGAGGAACCTGGACGGGGCTTTGTCGAAGGGCAGAGACTCGGCCGGGGTGGTAGACAGATACCCGATCCAGCGGGCTTGGATTTCCCTACATTAAATTTGGCCTTGTGCTACATGCTTACCTCGCGGGGAGGCAGGTAAATATCGTAATATGCTGTCTTAGTCCACCACTAGCAGTGGTTTACCTACTTTACGCCGCTGGCGAGTATTGTATTTTGTTGATGTTGTAAAGATTATAATTTCATTTCCAAGCTTCGTTTTGGTTATTCCTCATTCAGTAACCCTTTCTAGGTTGCAACAATATGGATTTAGATATACATATGTATTCTAATATAGAAAAAACTTGCAAAGATGCATCTAGGACAAGGATCTCATTGAATAAATGTATTTGAAATCAATTTTGTTTGCATGTTTTTTGTTTTGTGCCATATATAGGAAAAAGTTTTTAAATAAATATTGATAATAAATGGTTGTTTCATTGGAGATGCGAAATATTTTAGATTCTCGTGAAATTGTGTGTGTCCAATAAATAGACATAGTTCTATATTTATTGAATAATGTATGTAAAATGGAAGTAATTTTTTACGCTATAAGAATTTCATGAGCCATAGAAACATTCTGGGTTCAAAGTGGGCCATGAGTTAAAAAAGGTTGAGAACCACTGATCTAGATTATGCATTTTCTTTCAGTAACTGTTCGGATGTTGAGTGATTGATTTTTTACGGTTTCTCAACCTTTTGCGGGTTACTTAAAATCAGAAAAAAAATTAAGATTGTAAGAATTTGTTTTAGATAAGAATGATTTATTGATACAGTCCCACTAATTAACCTATATCTGGAAGGAGAAAAGCTTGATTCATAACATTTCTGGAGTTACTGGCCCGTAAGTAAATATACCGAACCCGACTGGAATTGGAACTCGGCTCTCCGATTAACAATTCTGAGCCATTATCCATTACACCACCCCCACATCCAACCTTACAGCACTTGGTATTCTCAAGCGGTCACCCATTTAGGTACTGACTGGGCTCGACATTGCCTAACCGTACGCGAACCGGTGTTTCAAAGTGATATGGCTGTAAGCCTGTACGGATGTTGAATATTGCATCGTTACTATGTAGCATTGTCTTTAATTGCAGGTAAGGTGTATGGCTCATTTCGTAGAGACGTTGCATTATTAATCCAATATTTCTGGTTCGAACCTTATAATAATTTAGGTGCCTAAACAGTGTGGATGTCATACACATTACTTTTCGTGCAGGCCTCAGTCCTTTTTTGCACTTGCAAAATCTACACGACGTAATATCTAAGAATATCTATTATGTCTTTATATTAAAAAAAGCACAAGACCGACCGCTTCACATAGGGAATCATTGACTTATTTTCACGTCAATGTTGTCTCTTTTCCATGTTAGTTCCTAATAACTAACTCAACATCCCGGTACTAGAAACAGATGCGAGACCTCGCGATTTCTCGTTCGCTTGCTCTACCATTGATTCAAGCCTGTTGTTGAAATGTGACAAGTGAGTACAATGAATTAATTAATCAAAACGTCTGTTCTTTAGTCAGTTAGCTTGGGTTCGAGACTTCAAGCGACCTTGAGCAAGTTTAACATACACCTACTCCGAACACTTTGTCTTTTATCAACTACATCGTGCAACAAGTGGCACTTTAAGCGTATTTAATATTTAGAAGATGGAAACCCTAGCTCATCTGGTATAAACGTCGACGCTTCAGTTTGCCGGCTTTGCCCTGAGACCAGGTATGGATATTTAAGCTGTGTGTTAGCTGTGATTTAATCGTGTTTATTTCTTTTTTTGTATTGTTTCTCGTATTTTACTAATAAAATTACCTCAAAGATATATCGGAAGTGTCTCTGACATCAGTTATCACGGCTACTTGTTAATTACAGGTTCGACCAAGCGAATTGTTGCATACGGAACGGAACCTAACTACAGCTGAGAAGTCCTAACTGCCGGATCAATGAGGCTCATTATTACACTCATGTGATCCCAGTTTTAGGTTTAAAGGTCAAATAAATGATATTCTTTGTTCAGACGAAGTGGTCAGTGCGTTAGTTGTGAAATCCACGCACCTTTCCTCAGCATAAACTATTGAGTCTATTTGGCACTTGCTGGATTCTTTCGAGGGATCGAGCGGAGGACGAACAAACGAAAGGTTTCTGAATCTATCAACAAAGAATGAAAATGCGCTTGGTTGGCGATTTTTCGAAAAATAAAAATTTCCTTAAAATAGAAACAGGAAAGAGGTTTTATTTTTAATGTTTATTTTTTTATAGGCAGACTCATCATCTTTACCTGGAAGATTGGCGTAACATAATATTTATGCACACCTGGTTTTTTTTCCGTAAGTTAAGCTTAGGCGAGATCGACTTTGATAATTGAATGTTCGAGCTCAGTGGTTCGAGCAACGGACTGACGACAGCGAGATCTGGGATTTTAACATGATTAATAGAATTAAAAACGAAGTTCCTTTTAACTAACACCAATAGTCTCTCGTCGAAAGAATATTTATAGTTTCGCAAATGAATCTTCTACTTGCTGACGGTCAGTCTAGTACGTTGTAAAAATATGAACGATCTTTTCGATAACTACTGCGATTTACTACTATTAATTTTACGCCAAACGACATCGCTACTAATAATAAAGGAAAAAAAATTTTTTTTTTCATTCTGCTTCTCTCTCTCTCTCTCTCTCTCTCTCTCTCTCTCTCTTTTATTCCTTATTTCTCTTTCAGTAGTTTACTTCTTTTGTTTTGGTACTTTTAATAACTAAAACCAATTGAAACTAGCCCCTCTCTCTGTGTCTCTCTCTGCCTCTCTCTCTCTCTGTCTTTCATTCTCTGTACGAGCACGCGCTGAAAAGTTATATGCTCAACCAAGGAGTCCTTCCGAAAGAAGAAAGTAATATTTGGTAGGGCCGAGAACTTTTCGGCACCAATCGTGTATATACACGCACACACGACACACACACACACACATATATATATATATATATATATATATTATATAATTGCATTTGTTGGTAGTGGCGTTATTTGAGTTGCTGCTGCAGTCATTACTACTGCTGCTGCTTGCTACTCCATCGTCATCGCCGTGTACCCGCAACCATCATCACAACCACCTGCTCCAACGATGTGCAAGTAAGAGACCAGACAACATTTAAATACAACGGAGGAAGGTACGAGCAGGTTCGGTATACCAATACATACATACATACATATATATATATAGGGAGATATATATATATATATATATGGATATATATATAGATAGATAGATATAGATAGATATATAAACACAGAGATATATGTGTTATCTATACACACGCACACACGTACACCACATTATTCAATTTGTCTACTCTTACCTGTTGGAGTGCTTTATACCTGTATCTACCTATCCTGCTATTGCAAGCAAAAGTGTTAAACTCGGTACAGCTTTTGATGTAATATACAATTACATTCGTATATAATATATATATATAATATTATATATATATATATATATATATAGCCGTAGTTATATACATCAGCCGGGCTTTACTACTGGAAAAAAAAAGATCGGTTTTTCTATGTGCTTTGTGATGACGTATCTCTACTGTGACAATTATTACTTTTTGTGTGTTTTTTACCTGTAATTGATTCTTTTTTTCATTTACCTTTCGCTTTGAAACAAAGGATTACGACTGAACCAAAAAGGAAAAGGAAGAAAAGAAGAAGAAAAAAAAAAAAAAAAAACGTATGTGTACATCGCGAGGGCACACACGCTTACGCTCACATGTGTGCGAAAAGTAAACGTGCGCACACACACACACACGCGCGCACATGAGACAAAACGCAAGGCAAGTCTTGCTGACAAATCGAAAGTGAGAGAGAGACGTAGAAAGTGGAAAGAAAGAGAGATATTGTGTGAGGAAGGAGAAAAAAAAAGAAAAAAAAAGAAAAGAAAGGAGGCGAGTGCTCGTGAGTGAGGGAACGGGAAAAAAGTGAGTGAGAAAGAAAGTAAGAAAAAGTGGTCTTGTGAGAAAGAAAGAAAGAAAGAAACTAAGAAACACAAAATTAAGAGTGTGAGAGAGAGAGAAAAGTGTAGAGTGAGATAAACGAGAAAGGAAAGTGATATAGAGATACCGAGTGAGAGAGAGAAATAAAGGTTGATAGACAGAAACAGTGAGAAAGAGAGAAGGACTAACAGAAAGAAAGTGACAAAGAAATAGATTAAAGGATAGAGAAAGAGTTTGTGTGAGTGAGTGGGGAAATTAATCGCTAAAAACAGCTTTCCTTTATGCCTAGATAAAATGGCGGACACCATCCCTCAACTGGCTAGCCCGGTTGTAACAGCGGATACTAGTAACGTGGTAAATGCCCACGGTGGACCCGTTATTGTTAAAAAAGACGACAATAGGTCTACTACAGCTGCTATTAACTTCTACATTAACGACATCGCGAGAAAGGAATCTAATTTCAACAACAAAAGTGAAGTTGTTCTTCCAAGTTTACTAAACGGGAAAACGGATAAACACAACGGTGACGAAAATAAAGAAAATCTCCAGGAAAGTGAGGTAAGGTTTAAGTTTTCGAAAAGAATAAATAAAAGAAGAAAAAAAAAAAAAACTCCCCTAACCTCTGTCTGCTACCCATTTTGTTTTGAAAAAGAAAGAAAAATATGTCGGCTACTTTCTCTTTCTTTCTATTTTTTTCTTTAGTAAACAGTTTTAAAAACGGTCTTAATTTAAGACTTCGTTTTAAATGCTAAATAAATTAAATATCTTTCTTTACTCATATTTTTCCTCGTTAAGCCTAATTTTAAAATTAGCAGAAAAAATAATCGCTATTTAATTATTTCTAACTAGTTGACCTTTCGCCACTATAAAAATAAGTACAATTTGTTCCCCCATGTTGACCTGAAACTTAAAAAAAAGAATTGAGTCCTCACTACCAGACTTTTTCTTTTAACGATAAAACAGTCAAAACCATTTTTTAAAAGTTAAAACAAAAGCTTTGCATTGTTGTCTTCCTCCTCGGCTTTCTTTTTGTAGCGACCTGGTCACTTTTTACATTTGTAAAAAAAAAAAAAAAAAAAAAGTATTTACCTGGTAAGTTATACATCTGGAACGTTGACATCTTTTATTTTCTACTTGAGTTTTTTATCTATTGTGATACAAAAAGCTATATAATAGCTGTTTAATAGCATCTATCGACTCATTACATGTAATTTACATAGTTAGTAGTGGATACTAACGAAGAATGGTCGCGTGCGTTTGGTGTTTAGTTTGTTTATTCCTTTTATAATGTCTTATCTCACAATCAGAAACGAAAAAAAGGTGTGAGTACGCCACAAACTACAAGTTATGTTATGTATCTGCGTTCAAGAAATAAATCTAGGAGATAAAAATTACATATACTATTTTATATCTACCATATTTCCCTCTCACAAACTCCAATATCTATATTCAAATAACTAGAGAATTGTTTTATATCTATATTTTCACCTGATAATATCCAAAAAGAATACAGCTGGATTATTCCCCACCTGTTTCCAAAGATTAGGGACCTTTACGCACTTTTTAAAAACAAGCTGACATGTGTTGATAAAACACCTAAAACTTTTTTAGTATGTTAATTTTGAAGTCATCATCATCTTTTCGTTATAGTATTTATTTGGCATGTGTGACAGGTGTTTTTATTTTGCCTCGCAAAAAATGTAATTATCATCAACACAAACAAAACAACAAATAATTAAAGTGTATCTTTCTTCCTTAAAATTTTTATTTCTAATGATTACTTTTCTTTCTCCCGATCCGAATTTCAATGATTTTTATTAAGTCCAACTCTGGAAATACGTTGTGTTGTACTATTGAAAACAGTAACAAGACCCAATAATAATAATAATTCACCTAGAATGACCTTTACGTTGGCTTTTAACTTGTTTTTAAAATTCCCTACTGTGCGCGCACGCGCGTATGTTCTTCATATCAAAAGACCAGTGCATTAATATCAGGTGGTCTTAATTTATAATTCTTTAAAACAAAATCTTTATTTAATACATGCCAATTAGGTTTTTAATTAATTCAGTTAACATTCGCTATATTCGAACGAAACTTAACAACTGCTTGAATTGAAATCTACCCTTTGTTTTCCTTACTTGAGCAAACAAACTGATCTTTGAAATAACATCACCATTTTCAAACACACACACACACGTGTGTGTGTGCATATATATATATATATATATATATATATATATATATATAACGTTCGAAGTGCAACTTAGTTTCGTTGTTCTATAAACTTATCAGGAACGAAATATTATGGTTGATTTTTTTAAAAATTGTGTTTTTTTTTTCTTTTTTAATCAACCGTAATGGTTTGTGTCTAATGAGTTGGTAGAACCACGAAACTTTAAGCGTTGCACTTCGAACTTCGTATATATATATAATATATATATATATATATATATATATTATTATTTCCTTTTGTTTTCAAATTTTTTTCGTTTCCTTGTTCAAAATTCATCATCATTTATTTTTTATATATATATTTTATTTAAATAATTATGTCCAAAATTTCAGGACGTGGGCGCTACATAAAATAATTGATTTTGTTTTCCATATATATATATATATATATATTATATATATATATATCATCTGCGTACGCGCTGCTTATTATTAAAATTTTACTTGTTCAAAATTCATCATCTTCTTAGGACGTGGGATGATTGTTCTGGATTCCTTTTTAATCATCGTTTTAGGAAAATTCAGTTTGCTCTCTCCTAGACTGGCGGCCACCCAAGGCGCGAGAGAATTGTCTATCCTGATATTTAACCCATAGCTATGGAGGGAGGAGACGATTTCCCGCCTTTCCCAAAGCCAAAACAAAAGTTTCTCGTTCTTTCAAATGTCAAATGCTTCATAACTATCCTCCATTGAAATGTTTTCTCACACACACACATTATTTATATATATATATATATATATATATATATATATATGAGAGAGGTCATAAAAAATCTTCAGAAACTTGAACTGTAATTACATTTTTGTTTTTAAATCGATTTCACTCCAAGCAAGGCAGTAAAGCCACTAAGACACAATGAGTTACTCGGTGTGGAAGAATTAAAAAACTGAGCAAGAACAAAAGAAGAGTAATCAGGAGGACAGATAGCGATTGATATTGCATTTAAATTTCTGAAGCTTAAAGTTGGCTGTAAAGCATCGAGCCGGAAGAGTTTCACAGGGGCGACATGCAAGAAAAGAAACTCTTAACATAGAACTTACGGTTACATCTAGTCAACTCAACTATAAATTGATAAGACCTTCTCGCCAGTCTCGTACTTATATAACATCTGCTTCAACTTTTGCAGATCTGAATGAATGGAAATATTTAAAAACTTAAAAGTTTGTTAATTAAAGTTAATTTTTCCTCCAAGAGTTAATTTTGATTTAATTATGCCAGACAAGTTGGAACTGTCGATCGACACAAAGAAAATACCCGTTGGTGTCTACAGATAGAGCTATATATTAGTGACTGTTTTTTGTTTTCTATTTACTTTCCATGTGTATTTGCTTTCTTTTTTTTTTGTTGTTGTTGTTCAAATCCTCATTTAAAAAATGACAGCTGTAGTGTGAAATATCCTTAACGTATTTGTAGTTTCAATTCAAAATAAACGAAGCCCCCATCAATGTTGGAAAGAGCCATTAGTGGACTTAAGAAACCTCTTCTTTTGAGAATTTGTTTTCATAAAAAGATTTTATAAATTTTAACCAAATGTAGTACTAGCTGCTCGGTCAGTGAATAAGGAAACTGTTAATAATACTATCTATTACCATGTGAGATAAGGAGACAGATACTACACTATGATACAAAGCCGAGGGCTAGGGAGTTAAAAAAAAAAGGCGAACTCTAGTAGCATGGCTGTTCGGTCAATGAATGCAAAATGTTTCCTTAATATTACCGTTATTATTTATTTACACATATTTTTTTATTATGTTAATATTTCAGGCATTTATTTATTTTAGGCATTTATTTATACATTGTTTTATTATTACGATTATGTTATTTCCTTTGATTTCTGGTGTGTACACATTTCTTTCCGGGTCCCGCCCAGAAACCTAAGGTTAGAAATGGCATCATGACACTTTCCACTGACTAATTAAACACACACACACACATACACACATTTTACATAAAGCCCTTCGTAAGGTGTGGGCTGTACTCATGAGGATTAGGGATAGAATCCTTGGCTGATAATAAATCAGTCGGGTTTCGATCCTTGTTTGAGGCAATCGGATATCTAGTCACAGTGATGAGCTTTTAAACAGCGAAACAGTCTGTTTGTGGATGACTATATATATATATATATATATATATATATATATATATATATATATATATATATTCATTATCATTATCATTTTTATTATTGTTGATGTTTTTAATGTCAAAGCTGAATTATATACAGTTAAACAAATTTTGCTAAAAAAAAAGAATTGATATATAATTTCTTTTGTGATCCTAATTTTTTCTTTTAAAATATTTTTAGCTGCTTTTTTCCTTCACTTTCCGTCGGAAATATTTCTTTCTTTATCTCTCAAACTTTTAAAAGTGTTCTTTCATTTACATTTAAGTTCCTACAATATTTTCCTGGCTTTATTAAAAAAAAAAAAAATGATTTCACTTCATTTGGTCAAATCGGTAGATTTCATAATTTCGATGTTAAACTTTCTCGTGTATGCAGACAAATGTTCAGCTTTCTTTTGGGAGTTAAATATCTATCTCGTTTTTTTTTTTTTTTTGTTTTTTTTTTCTCCTCTGTGATGGGAATTCAGATATATTACTGGAAGTGTATGGAATAAAAGAAAGCAGTCTTGCTTGTAATTGCTCTGAAAAAGGTAACGTGTGTGTGTGTGCGTGCTCGAAGTATAAATAATTCTTCGGAACTGTGCAACTCTGCACAAGCACGTGCCTTTGTTTGTGTGTGCGTGCGTGCACGCGCGCGCGCATGCGCGAGATGTACGTTTTCAACTAACCAAGATATATTGCTTACACACACAAAAAGGGACAAAACCTGAATACTAACCAGGATAAAGATTTTTTTTCTTCTTTTCCTTACTATAATAACAATCATCGAAGCTATATATCATTTCTTAGTACAACTGCCAAGGTTTATAACCGTGGTGTGAAATGTTGCAATAATTTGGGCGAGTATCCTCATCTTGACAGTTTCGATCACAATGTTTAAGCCGGCATATTTGCCAGCCTTCCTCGGGTTATATTGATAAGTGAAGAAAATGTTATTATTGGGTTTAGAATATATAAGTGTATAGTCTCGATAACTACATTTCAGCCGGAAGGTTCTCCTGTCATGATTTTTTTTTAATCAGTTCATCCTAAGCAAGGTGATAATGCCACTAAGACGCAAGGGGCTGCTGGGGGTGAAATAATAATAATAATAATAATAATAATAAAAACTTTGGACAGCACCGGAAACCCAATTCTAAACAGGGAACAAGAGAAAAAAAAACTCTACTCTTGTGAAAAAAAACGGGGAGGTGTGTGAACCTGGCGTTGGACGAACTTATCCACTCCTATTGAAATTTCTTTTTTAATATTTTTTATCTAGAAAATCGCTTTTATTTTTAATTATCTATCTATTTACCTCTGTACACTGTTTAAGTAGTTCATTTTATAAATAAACAAAGTGTTCGAAATGGGTTGGGGGGAAGAAAAACAAGTTATGAGCTATCCGCCCATCAACTCCGGATCAACAGGTTACTTGTACTTAGACGTGTTTATAATTTCTACTCAATAAACGCAGTGTCCTGCGATTGTGTAATGTAACCCAATTTTGCTTCCGTATAAAAAAAAAAAAAAAAAAAAAAAGGCTATTGTTCGCTATGAGTCTTCTATTCCAAATCCGCGTATCGCCAACTGCACTCGCACTTATCCGCGGTTGGCTCGATCAGTAAACCGTGAATTCGGAACTTTTATTTTATTAAGTAGAATCACTCTTATTTCCTCTGTATTCCATTTGTAAGGTGTAAATTCCACTCAAAACTGTGTCCCAAGAACATCTATTTTGTCGAAAAGGCTCCCGTGTGGATGGTTCCTTGAACACCACAGTTTTAGTCAAGGCTTACTTTTTTAACTATCCTAACTTCTTATCACCTCTTCTTAAATTCATATCACACACCTCACTCAGTAACCTTCCAGTTAGGGTGACTTTGAGCCTTGTATTCGATGAACTTAAGTAGAAGAAAAATTGTAAACTATATTTAAAAATATTAAAATATAAGCAAAAAAGATATACTTTGTTTTTTTTGTTTTTTTTTTAGTTTGTTTGTTTTTTGTTTTTTTGTTTTTTAGTTTGTTTTTTTGTTTTTTTTTAATCATTTCTCCCTAACTAAGAACTGGAGATGCCATGCAACACTTAAAACAATTTACGGAGAAATGAGACCAATCTCTCTTAAGCTCAAACAAAAAACAATTACAGTTTGCCGGACGCTGCCACTGAGAGGACAGGGAAATCGTTTCATCCTTATTCCAGTGGCATCCTTCTGGAAGTGTCTTCTCACGAAAATTGACTTTTCCAGACACCATAGCTCAGGACTCAGGGTTGAACATTGTGGATCTGGGGACAGCAATGCAAGACCGAACAGTGTGAAAAGGGATTGTCAATGGAGTTCCGATTGATCATAGGGAGGTCGAAGGATGATAATAATTAAGGCATTAAAGCCACTAAGACGCAAGGGATGACTGAGTGTTAGAGAATATGAAAAAAAATACTATTAAGGAGAGGACAATAAAAGAATAGGAATTAAGACAAGATTTGTCGTTGTTGTTGTTGCTGACATAATTATGACTATTATGATGGTGATGATGTCGGAATTTAATTATTATTATTATTATTATTATTATTGGCACGTTCGCATTCTGGCCATGTGACCCGGTTTCGAATCTCACCATAGTCGATTTGTCAGAAAGGAGACTTCCTGATATTATCTGTCTTGAGGTGTCGATCCCAGCGTTGACTCAAGTCTTGTGAGTGAAATTGTATAGACGGAACCCTTGGGGGCTGTCGATAGCTGCGCTAGAACGAAGTCATAAGTCATCGTGGCCGAGGGCTTGAGCGTGCTGGCCTTGTTCTAACTATTTATCTCGCTCTTTCCCAGAAAGGTATGCTCAGCCTAGTTGCAGTATAAACCACAGGTGGGTGTTAAATAAACACAAATGCGCCTGAGCAAGGGTCTGCAGTAGGGATTGGCTATAACTGCAGTATCCTTGAATACAAGTGGCCCGCTACACATTATATAAATATTAGTTAATATCCTTTACCTAAATTTGTGGGTGAGAAACCAAAATGAAAAAAAAACTCCAGTTCCACCTGACGGCAACGCGTTGCGTCAGAAAGCGTTCAAATTTGTAGTAGGCTTTAAAATAGGATGCGTAGATTTCCATGTAAAAATCTTTGGACATGCTTGGTACGTTATTATCCGCGGATTTTTCCTTCTCCGCGGATAGTGAGCTCCTATTATATATAACATTTTGTCCCTCTTTCGAAAAGTAAAGGCTGAGAACGCGGTACCCTATATGGTTGTAGAGTGCACAACGCCGTCTGCTTGTATTTCCTTTCACATTCAAATGAACTTTATTGGATAGAAAACAAAACTAATAAAGTTTATATTCATCGTTTTAGTTTATATTCATCGTTTTAGTTTTTACTTATATATTTTATTTTTTGTCATCACTTAAAAAAAAAAGATTCCACCCAAATCAAACGGCTTCGTACCGTTTTCATTCAAGATAAATTTCGCTCTCTTTTTTTTCTTTCTATAAGCTGTCTCCCTTCACAAAGTGGGGGATCATGACTCTCCACGACTTCCTATCCGTTGTAGCTCATAGTAACGTTTGTATTTTTACCATCCCACCCACTCGTCAGGTAGGTGGCCCGCAGCCTCCTCCTCTTGTTCCTTTTGCTTTCTATATGTCCTTTGAGTGTCGAATTCTCCAAACCCTCCTTCTTCGTTTATGTGTCCCAAATTTTTTAACTCTTTCTAAATTTTGCGTATAATAAGAATCAAAATCACAGCTTATATACCTGGTGCCTGTCTATGATGGATGAAGCCTTAACCAGTTAGGCCACAGTAACTTAATGATTAAGCAGAGATCAGATCTTTTAATATATTAATATTACTATTGTTTTAATATATCAATATTGTTTTAAAAGTATTTGTATTATTTACATTATTCGGACTGTTATCGTCATCTTCTTTACCATATTTCTTACAATTACCAATTTTCAGCTCCTTCTCTCCAAACATAAGTCAACAAGTCATCGAGGTGCCATGCTGTGTTTGCAAGACCAATTCTAGAGGAAATAGTACCCATCTCCTCCTTTCCAAGCGGGATGGGAAAGTTTGTACCGAATTACAGACGTAAGCCCGTCCTAGGTATGACAATGAACTACATCCGACAGCAAGGCCTCTGATCAGCTTTTGAGGAGGTTTCTGTAATTTGTAATAAATAAATAAAATATTTGGATCTTTTCTGTTAATTCACCCCAAATAATGTAAAGTAACTTATCGCAAATATCAATTCACCCAAAGAAATTATAAATTTTAAATCAGTTTATTAAATTTTTTGGTACGAGTTAGAGTTCAAAATTTTTTACAATTTAAATTAAAAAACTGCTTTTCGCTTGTTTGTCGGACTCAGCGCGAACGTAGACCCCCACACTCAAAAATAACGCACCTGAGTTGCTCCACATTTGGAGTGATCGCAAAGGTCAACCCAAACGGAATGCAATGGAAGTTCCTTGTTCTAGGAGAATTTGGTGTGAATTTTAGTAAATTATTTTATAAATTATTTTTCTTTTAGGATGAATTAACAGAAAATATCCAAATATTTTATTTATTTATTCACTTAAACAAATTACTGAGAAAGCTAGATTCAAACTAAGATTCATATTTCTAGACCGAGTTCAATCATAGGTAGAGATTTCGATGTCTCCTTCATATCATTTACTGCGAGCAAAGGTTTTACTTAACAGTACTAATGCTCTTCTCTAAAGCAACAGTTTACACTGTTACATAATATCAGACTGACCTAGGATTACTGGTTTTTCTATAGGACAATAGAGGCTCATTCGTTCCTTACTACGAAACGCTAACGATCATAATTTTAAAGTACGGAATCCCAAAAATAAAAACAAAATTAAAATCCGATTTCTTCTTGTTGACTAAAAATTAAATTTATGGAATGATTTTGGGTTCAAATTCCAGCAGAATTTTAATCTTTGGGAATTAAAACATTTTCGAACAATCAGTCTTGTATATCTTCTTAATTTCGTTTCTGGTGATCAGTCAAGTTATCTTTTATTTTCTTTTAAGCTTAGCCTAAACAAAGAAATTAATGCTTTTTTCTGTGCTGTGTCTCTTCAGGAGATAGGCGATCATGGCCTTCCACATCTTCCTGTCTCTTGTAGCTCTTAATAAGTTTTCTTTTTGTTATTTCTCCCAAACCCTGTTCTACCATCCATTTACTCAAGCTCATCAAATATGTTTCACGCTGCTTTTCTCTGTCCCTCTTTCTCTCAATCTGTCCTGTGAGTATCGGATTTTCCAGGCCCTGCTTCCTCATTACGTTGCCCCTAAAACTTTCAACTGCCTCTTCCTGATGTTAAATATGAGTTTCCTTTTTGTTTCCATTTTCTCCAAAACCATGTCGTTGCTCACATGCACGGTCTATGGTATCCTCAGCATCTTTCTGTAGAACCACATTTTTGTTGCTTTAAGTCTCTTCTTCGTCTCTGGGGAGATTGTCCAACATAAGCAATGCTGTCAAAGGTTTGAAATAAGAACAAAATATTTATCTACCCCCCTTACATACAATGGTAGATTTGATAGAAGTGGAATCCTTCGCGTGTACATGCAGATGGTGTCTGAAATTGTCGAGATAACTCGGCACTTGTTTTTAGGGCATGTTATAGATAGACCCTGCTTGACAACCTTTAAATGCAATGTTGAAGACTCACCATAGAAGAACAGCTGTCCTTGGAACTGGACTTTGGTTAATATCCGCATCGGGTCGAAAAAGCCAAGATAAAAGAAAAGAAAAAGCTATGTAGAATACCGTCTGACTTCCCTAGACCGAAATTGCTATAATCTGCGAGAATTAATACGTTTATTTTATATTAATCTCCCGCCCTCGACTTTTGGCTTTCAATTTTCGTAATGAGGACAAATGCTTAAATAAAAATTTGATATTTGTTCTCAGCTTACATACTTTCCGTACTATAGGAGTAACGGGAAAAGATTTCGGACTTTGGTCAAGTTGAATATCAACAAACTCGGATTTTGAACACTGTTCACCAACTCCATTTTTATGGCTGTTATCCGTTAGGCCAAACACCTCTTATAATAAAACCGCTCATTAATATTTCGTTTACTGTATCTTTTATAGAGAATGTAGGAAATTTTGGTTGCGCTGGTATGGCAAGTGAAGAGGATCTTTGACAATTCGAATCTTTTTTTTTACCTCGACTGTAACAACGATTATTGGCGCCAGCAATACTCCACTGATTAACCACGAGAGAGCTTCAATATTACAGAAATAAGACCTGTCTAGTGGTTGAGATGGTTGTATCTCTCTTACCGGCGCCGGTAATCCGTATCCGAGTTCAGGCAAAAAAAGAAAACGGTTTCAAATACTGATCCCTGCATCACCGGTCAGACACGCCAACCTTCCCCATTTCGAAGGTATTACCTCATATCTCAGAACAAGTGGGTAAGGTTTCTTCTCCCTTGGAGCACCTGATAATATTCGTCACCCTTTCTCGTGGAAACTTGATTCCTTCTGTCTCATGGTTTCCACCCTGCGGAAATACGATC
Organism: Acanthosepion pharaonis; assembly: GCA_903632075.3. NCBI lineage: Eukaryota > Metazoa > Mollusca > Cephalopoda > Sepiida > Sepiidae > Acanthosepion > Acanthosepion pharaonis. The sequence goes on from CAHIKZ030000595.1 coordinate 620,499, forward strand.
GAAAAATCTCGTTTCTGACTCCGCAACGTTCTCATGCGGCAAGAAAAAGGTTAAAACTGTCAGCTAACAGTTTAGGTTAATTATAACACAGATGGAGGTGATTTTATTTTGGGCTTGCTTTGCGAGTTATCTGTCTATGATTCTGAGATGTGGTATTATGATTACTTGCTTTATTTACATTATTTGGATTATTATCCTCATCTTCATTGCCATATTCACAACATTTCGGCCGTTGTACGCTCCGGCATTCTTCAGGTGATTGAATCTCTGAGATGAGGTATTATGATTACTTGCTTTATTTACATTATTCGGACTGTTACCCTCCTCTTCATTGCCATATTCACAACATTTCGGCCGTTGTACGCTCCGGCATTCTTCAGGTGATTGAATCTCTGAGACACGGTATTATGATTACTTTCATTATTTACATTATTCAGATTGTTATCCTCATCTTCATTGCCATATTCACAACATTTCGGCCGTTGTACGCTCCGGCATTCTTCAGGTGATTGAATCTCTGAGATGAGGTATTATGATTACTTGCCTTATTTACATTATTCGGATTATTATCCTCATCTTCATTGCCATATTTACAACATTTCGGCCGTTGTACGCTCCGGCATTCTTCAGGTGATTGAATCTCTGAGACGAGGTATTATGATTACTTGCTTTATTTACATTATTCGGACTGTTACCCTCATCTTCATTGACATATTCACAACGTTTCGGCTGTTGTACGCTCCGGCCTTCATCAGGTGTTTGGATTTCTGAGATGAGGTATTATCATTACTTGCGTTATATACATTGTTCCTCCTCTTCTTTTTTTCCTATTCTTCTTTTTTTGCTCGTTTTCTTCATTGCCATATTCACAATGCTTCGGCCGTTGTACGCTCCGGCCTTCTGTAACTGCGAACCGAATACTTTATTTCGTCCACCGGGGTAGATTGTTCGAGTTCATGCCTATTCGGATGTCTCCCTTTAACTCAATTCTCTAAGTTTTGGCCAGGTCCTGAACTCGCAACCCTAGTCTAGTCACTGGATTTAACCAATGTCGTTATCCACTGGGCTATGTGTCCTTTCGGACATCTGTGTATGAATTTTGAGGACTTATTAACCTAATGTCTCCGCAGCCGTTTTTTTTTTTTAACAGTGCTCATATTGCAATTTTTTCTGTTATTATTATTGCATTTTTTACCAGACCTTATACTGCATTTTTTTGTTTGCAAGTTATATAGATAAACATAAAAATAATTATTGCCTACTTTCCTAATTGAAGCATCAGAAATGCTGTTCCACAGAAGGGCACAGAAAAGACCATGGACTAGACGTGTAAGCAACAAAAAGCACACTTATACTTTGAATAAAATAAAGACAGGTGAAACTTCCAGAGCACATAATGAGGAAAGAAGGCTTAGAAAATTAGATAGTCACATGACATACAGAGCCCAACAGGAACAGAAAAAGGCAGCGTATTAACCACCTAACTAGTCTGTATAAATGGCTGACAGAACAAGGAAAAAATAAGATTTACTAAGATCTACAATGAAAAGAAAGTTGTGGAGAGACATAATCATCTACGTCCTGAAGGAACATGGTACTTAGAAGAAGACTGAATCCACAGGAGAATTTTGGTTGTTATGCCCACAGTGTTTTGTTAGTTGTCTTTTGCGCTTGATATTAACATCGTTTTAATGACAAAATCTTCAAAAACTCTCTAACCAAATGATAAATAAAAAACAGTCATAGCATGCTCCTTATTTTTGACCAGATTCTGTTGGAAAGAGAAAATGGATTATTATATGCTTTGATATTCAGGTTAGCATGCGCAGCTGAATTGTTATATACACAATATTCCGGCCATTGTACACATCGGCTTCTTCCGGTATCTCTTGTATTTTTGACAGAATTCCTAAGATGAAGAATTATCATATGATTTGTTATTCGAACCCTCATGCACATTTCGGCTGTTACATTCACAACATTATGGCCGTTGTACACTCAGGCCTTCTTTAAGTGTTCACCGAACTAGGTAATTAACTTGGAATTTTGAACACAACACTTTATTCAATCTAGGACAGGAGATTGTTCTGATTCCGCTGTGGAGTTTTATTTTATCAGTTAATTCTCTTTCATATATTTCGTTTTTTTTTTTTTTTTTTTTTTTTTTACCTCGTTTTGTCCGTTTCCTCACTAAACCGGAGGGTGTAATCAAGGATTGAAATCCAAACTACCAGCATTAGCAGATGTATGCTTTAGCCAGCGCTTGAATGTCTAGATTGTGGGTTCGAGTAAAGCGATATATAATAATGTTAAATGCTCATCGCCAAAATCCTGACATAAATTAAAAAAAAAAATTAAACATGTGTACTGAAATGTTATCTAATATAAATATTTATATATGGCAGTGAATGCTGGACAATCTAATCGTAGATGGAGAAATTTGAAGGTACAGAAATGTAGTTCTACAGAAGGATGCTGAGAATACCGTGAACCGAACATGTGAGCAACGACCAAGTTTTAGAGAAAATGGAAACAAAAAAGACACTGATGCTTAACGCCAAGAAAAAATAGTTGAAATTTATAGGGCACATAATGAGGAAAGGAGGCTTGGAAAATTTGATACTCACAGGATATACTGAAGACAAGAAAGACGAAGAAAAGTAATGCATAACAACCTAACGAGTTTTTGTAAATGGTTGGCAGAACAGGGTTTAGGAGAGATAGCAAAAAGACAAAATTTAATTAAGAGCTACAAGGAACCGTATTGATACATGTTTAAATCCAATCTAAGCTTTCGGCTTACATAAGCCATTATTGAAGATGACAATTACTTTTCAATATATCAACCAATACACGGACGAAACAATAATGATAGTCTGTTTTTGTTGCATGAAACATTTCAAAACAACGACAAACTCGTGTTTACGAGACGCGGAAGCGAAAATCGCGTCTCAGCTAGTGACGTCACACATGACCACGCGAGAGTGAAAACGAGAAGTATTAAATATGGGAAGCCGTTGGTATAAACCAATGGTTTCTATTATCAATTATAGGCATTTAAGAATATTTGTGGAGATTTCGTAGTTTATTTTGTTCAGGTTAGCTTTCAACTGTTTTATGTATATAGCTTCAAGAATTTTTAGTTTTTGTTTATTGTTTTCATGTTTAAGTATAATTGTTTTCAACAAGGGTTTTCTGGAATTGTGTACGCGGCCAGGCATGTTGTTTTATATGCCTAAAAATGTTAGAGTTTTCATTCAAATGTAGAGTCAAGTGTCGTGAAAACTTAGATTGGATTTGAACATCTATCAATATGGTGATTTCCTTTCGGCTTTCGATGATCATGTTATTAAGCTTATCAGACAATATGAAAGGAACTTACTTAAAATAAATAAACAAAACGTGTCTATATTATTTAACGAAACATGCATCAATGAAAAATTGTTGCCTAAATATACACTAATATATATATATATATAATATCTCAATTTCATTCCCATGCAAGGCAGTAAAGTCACTCAGACATAAGAGTTTACTGAGTTTGGAAGAATTAAAAACATGAATAATGAGCGGAAATAGAAAAGAGTAATCAAGAGAACAATAGATAGCGATTGTCTTTGCATTTAACTCTTTGAACATTAAAGTTGGCTGGGAAGCATGGAGTCGGAAGTGAGAGAAAAACTGTTAGCATAGAATTTACGGTTACATTTGGACAACCCAACTCTAAATTGATGAGACCTCGACGCCAGTCAGGTCCTATGCTTAAATTTAAGTCTAGGATACCGAAGCGGAGAGCTCATCTGAACAATTAGCATGAAAGTATTTATAGAAAGGACATAAAGAAGTAACCCTTACGGCAGTGAAGAAAGTGACTGAAGCCGAGATGCCAGATCAGGACCGATAATATTGCAGATTTTTCTTTGGATTTTTTTTAAAAGGAGCTCTGTATAAATAGGATCACCCGGCTACATGTGGCAGCCATGTTCTAAGCATGGGCCAATGGTAGACTTTTAGATAGATTCTGGAGAGAAAAATTATCTCACACAGCACATAAAAACAACTTTCTTAGCAGATGATCTAACAATGGATTCGATATAGTCTTTCCACTTTATGTCAGCTGAGAACGTTAGCCCAGAAAGGCGTAACGATTCAGCTTCCTCCTCAAGGGTAGCATCGGGAAGGCAGAGCGGGGGGGGGTCTCTCTCAGATGATTAATGGAGAGTGAAATGTTAGTTTTGGATGCGTTATAATTAACAAGCTATTTATTATTGTATGTCGTGCCCTTTCACGGCGTGGTTGACCATGGAATTCTGCAATTTACGATATTTTTAGCTCTTAGCAATGTTTGTATTTTTACTATCCGTCTTGCTCACTGTTCTGTCATCTATTTACAGAAACTTGTTAGGCAGGATACTTTCTATCACAGTTATTCCTACTCATCTATGTCTTGTGGGTGTCAAAATTTTCAAGCTTTCTTTCCTTATTTGTCCATAAAATTTTAACTGTCTCTTTCTGGTTCTAAGTGCAAGTATTTTTTTTTCATTGCTCACATGTTAAATCCATTATCAACATCCTTCTCAAAAACCACATCTCTGATGCCTCAAGTCTCCTCTTCATCTGTGAGAAAATTATCCAGCGTTCTTTTTTATAAGGCCTAAGAGCCACTCGAATTAGATGTTTATAAATTAAGAAGCACAATTTATAAGGGTATGTAGGGAAGATAACCGAAACCCTAGATTTGAAAAGCTTAAAATTGTAGTGATCGGGAAAGCATCCTCTTGGGAGTCGATTGCACAAAATAGGGGTTCGCCATATGAGACTGAAATGACGTTCGGCACTTTTTTTATCTGTTTCCAATTATATTTTTTTTCTGTTTCTTAAAAAAAGTTTTCAAGTTTGCTTTTAAATGGAGGTTGAAGTGATTGACAGTTCTGCACTAAGATGACTGTTTAAATCCACCCCCACTATCTCGGCGCCTAGTTGAAACCTGTCTATAAACTAGGGTAATGGATATATGTGTGTTGTTGATCGATTCAATACTTGTAAAATCTTTGGAATCCCACTAAAGAAATATCAATTGCGAACGAAGGCGGGTATAAATTCCTAGCAGAGCACTGAGACTGTCAACAGAATTGATTAGAAAGAAAACAAAATGTGTATTTTAGATCTGAAAAAGACTGTCCTTTTCTTTTAGCGGAAAAAAGCACTACAGGATAATGGCGGTGTTCTATATTATTAGTATTATTAGATTCCACAATATAAGAATTTGGACAGCGGGGGTGGGGGTTGCTTCCCCTCCCTTACTTTTTCCTGAAACGGAATTAAACCGACTAAATTTGACCTCAATCTGACAACGCTGAACTGTATGATTTTACAAAAATATCCTTCTTCTATGTACCGTGTCCATTCGGGTCATTGGCGATCATGGCACTCCACAATTTCGTATCAATTGTAACACTTAATAATTTTTTTTGCTATCTCTCCTAACCACTGTTCCGCCAATCATTTACACAAACTCATTAGGTAGGTGATGAGTTGCTTTCTCTGTCCTTCTTCAATATGTCCTATGAGTGTCAGATTCTCCGGGCTCTCTTTCCTGATTATGTGCATTAGAAAGTTCAACTGTCTCTTTCTGATGCTACATGCGTAGTTTTTGTTTCCATTTTCTCTAAAACTAAAATGTTCAGTTCATGGTATATAACTATTCAGTAGGCTTTCCTTTGTTTCCAATTTTCCTATTTCTTCATACTTTGCTTAACTTTTGAAAGGCAACTTTCTCCATCTCAATGCGCCTTCGGATTTCGGTGTCACATTTTCCATACTTTGTTAAAAACTCTTCCTAGCGATTTAGATTTTTGCACTTAATTTAATTTTGGCATTTCCAATTTGTTTCTTTTACTGACAACCATACTTTCTGTCTTACAATTGATGTTTAGCCTTTTCTTTTCGTTTTTCTTTACTGCCTTATGTAGTCCAACATGTGTCCCATGTCAAGAATCTTATACAGTCAAACACATCCTACTAAATTGCCATAATCTCCGACGAATCCGTAGTAAACACTACAAATCGGATAACCTAAAGGATTTATTGGAAAATACTAATCCAAGTAACATCATAAATTTCACTAAAGAAATTGGGATCTACAGAAAAATCTAAAAAAAAAATAAAAAATAAAAAATAAAAACAATGCATTTTTGAAAAACATATATTACCAGCTATATATTTTTGAGAAAAAAATTAAAATATATATTACCAGCTATACATTTTTTAAAAAACGAAAAAATATTACCAACGATACATAATTGAAAGAAAATTATTACCAGAAATAGAATTTTTGAAGGACAAATATTACCAGAAATAGATTTAAAAAAAAAAATATTACCAACAATAAAATTTTGTCGGCATTAAATGACCCATTGAGGTTGATATGCCGTAAAAACAAACCAAACTGCCTTATGGAGGAGCTCCTGTGGTTTCCTTTAGTGTCTGCTCCCAACGCCATCATCTTCATCTTTTTATCTATATATAAAATTCTGTGACTTCCGTTAGTCCGTCCGTCCGTCACACTCACTAAAATATCCATACATTGACGATCGAAGCCGGATTTTAGGGCGTCCTGGGTAAGACGATAAGCTACATCCGACAGCCTAGGCCTTTGACCAGAAGGTTTTGAGGAGCGTGGAACCACCTCTTAATTGCTGGTGTTTCCACGATGATGACCTTTTGTGGTAGAACCTGACAGGGTTCCAGCTATGGGCAAATAGTCCCCACCCCCGAAAAGGGGCCAAAACACTATGAAAGTATAAAAATAAGTTTTAATACCAGCAGTACGTTTTTTCGGGGGGGGGGAGAGATTATTACCAGCAATAGATTCTTGATGGAAAAAATATTACCAGCAATACATTTTTGAAAAAAAAAAAAATTACCAGCAAAACATTATAACTTTATTTGTAATTGCGATAGAAATAATTTGTAAAAAGGATTAGAAAGTAAATCTATATTTTTTTAAAGTTTTTTTTTTTTTTTTTTTTTTTAATTTTATTTAAGTTTCCACATGTCCTCCATCATTAGTAATACAAAGGGTAATACGATTTTGCAGTTCACGGAAAACATTTACCAACTGATTTACAGTAATGCCTGAAATCACATTAGTTATTTTAAATCTTCTAATGAACTAGGTTTGGTTGCATACACAATTGTTTTCACATGTCCTCATAAAAAAATCTAATGGAGTCAAATCTGGCGAACGTGGAGGCCAATAAAATGGTCCACCCCTTCCGATCCATTTGTTAGGAAATTCCTGATTTTGAAACTCTGTAACACGCGGAGCAAAGTGACAAGGAACTCCATCTTGTTGAAACACTGTATTATAACATATTTTACAAATTATTTCTATCGCAAATACAAATAAAGTTATGAATTTTTAAAGTGCACACGAACTTATGTATTTAAAAAAAAAATATTACCCACAATACATTTTTTGAAAAAAATATTACCAGCAACACATTTTTGAAAAAAAATCTTGTCGGTATTAAATAACCCATTGAGGTTGATATGCCGTAAAACAAACCAAACCGAACAAAACTCTAGGGAGAAATGCAGTTGGTTTTACTAGGGTGCGAAGCTGAGTACAACAAAATTTCATTAATTTCTTTGGAAAAATTAAAAGTTTTACTTAACGTACAAAATACTCCTACTATTTTAAAAAACGATTTAATGATTAAAATAGCAAATACTTATTTAATAAAAATGCATTATTGTATTTTGCATATCTTTAAGTTTGTTTTTATATATATATATATATATATATATATATATATATATATATATATATATATATATATATATATATATATATTTCATTCTGATAAAAGATAATTAACAGTAGTAGCACTGTAAATATAAACACAGTAGAAAGAGTTTCAAATGGGCAGAGGTATTAATCCCAAGGATGAAGTTTATTCCTAAAACATCCAAATATCCTTTCGAATGGATAAGAATCCATTTTCCAGTTCGCTCTGCGTTTCGAGAGCTATAAACAAATCACAGGGTCAAAACGTCTGAATTTGGCTCCAGAAAGGAATATTTACGCATGGCCAGTTGTATGCTCAAGAGTAAGAAATTCTAAGAATTTATTTATTCTTCACTGTTAAAAAGGAAATTTTTCTTTAAAAATATTCTTTACAATGAAGTCCTATAAAATTAAATTAAACAAATTGTTAAGCCTCGAAATAGGGTTTCTGTCAAGGTATGTTTCCAAATAAATCAGCTTATTCAAATTTCGTCGATCGGTTTGCGAAATTAAAGAAACATAGTTTGTAAATCTCGACAAAAAATGTTAGCGACAAGACTAAATACTGGGAGGATCTCAACACACGTTATCGTGTTGCAAAAAACAAATTCTAGTAACTGACTATTGTTAAGATGGTGGCCACCAATAATGATGATTGGTAGAACTTCTAATTCCCTCAAGATTGCTTTTTTCTGCTGAAGAATTTGCGACTAAAAGTTTTATATAAGCCTCGTACGTGGAAAAGGTTTATCGGTTTCATGCCTGAAAATAGGTACATTCGGGAAGAAAACAAAAAATATTTATTTTTTTATTTATTTATTCTCTTCTTCGGCATAGACGTGTATATAAGTTGTCACCGAAAGTGTTTTTCCAGACATGGACGTATAAACACGTCCAAACCAAAGTGTTCAAAAACCACCTACTGACGTGTTTATATATCGATCTTGATTCTTTTTATACGCTTCTGAGCTTGAAGTGAGTCCAATTGTCAACTCATATGTCTGGTAGAGGTGTTAGTCACCACTCGAGTACTTCAAGGTGACTCAATGTTTTAGTGAATCGTTTTTTCCAACATAATTGGCAGTGACGGGATTAAAACCCAAACAATAAATATTCATTTTTGAGAGGCTCACCTTAAAAAAAATATACAAGCAGTAATATTTAAAATTTAACATTTAATTTAGACGCCACTCACTTGTATTGATCTCCTTGGTTCTTATTCTTCGATGTGTTAATTCATGATATTGGCGATCATGGCTCTCTACAATTTCCTGTCTGAGAATATGATAATGAATTATTTTTTTTTAACCTGTTACCTGTCTACCTTTGCTGTATCTATGATTTTTGGACGATAACAAGCTACCATATTATCCTCGAATTCATTTATTTTCTTGGAATGAATACTGCGTGTTTACCAAATTTATATTAGTCTAGTTCCGAGTAAAAATCGAACTCATACATCAATGGTCTGTTGGGGTAGTCGGTTAAGCATTATTATTCAATGACAATAAGGTCAATAGATCAATAATCGAGACACATCCAAAATTTTGTCACCGATATTTACTCTAGATGTATTGTAATGTGTGAATTAATGAAATAGGCTTCAACATAAAAAATATATTAGAGAAAATTGGCTTTAATGAAGTTAACCCTTGAATATTTTTGCTTTGAATTCGTAACTTAGATGTACCGTAGAATTTCCAAACGTTCCGAAAAGTATTTACACTATTTACACATTGTTCAGACTGTTGTTCTCATCTTTTCTCTCACAATCACGACGTTTCGGTAGTTGCATGCCCTGGCCTTCTTCAGGCGATAATTGTTAAAATTTCAAACGATCCATTTTTTTTTTTTTTTTTTTTAGTCCACTTGTCCCGGTGGATTAAAAGTGTTGGTTGATTGAATCAAAAAGTGAATTGACCCAAAGGGTTCTGAGTTCAACCGCTGGCCTCAGCGGAGAGAACAAAAACTTATAAAGGCGGATCAACTAAAAACTTAGATATCGAATGGGATCAGAACAATCTACCCCCATGGACTAAAAGGTTTCGATTAGAAATTCCAACAAATATCCTCCTGAAGACCTAAGAGCACAACGGTCGAAAAATCGTGAATGCAAACAATAAAGATGAGGACAAAAGTCCGAACAATGTAGTGTAAATAGGTAAAATACTTCATCTCAGAAATATAGAGAGATGTCCCAACAACCATAACACAATAACATTGGCATACACTAAATCTAGAAATTAGCTTCCCGTGCAATTTCTGATAACCCTGGTAGGATTTATTAATTTTAATTATAAACCTTTTGCACCAAATACAAGTGTCGTTAGTGATAGACATGCCGACAAGAATTTTAATATATTTAAATATCCTCCTGGCATCAGTTGAAATTGAAGGCTTTTTTTTTTTCATATATCAAAACGATGATCAGAAGACATCCGTTTATTTCTCGAGGTAAAAGTAGCTTCAAAATTCAGTCCTTTGGTTCTTAAACTGGAGTGACTCGTTGCCCAAGGCACATGTCTGGGCAGCGATATATGGAAACCGTCCGCTGCCCACATCACATAATCCCAATCTCGACCGTACCGGCAAGATCCAATTGAATACATGGCAATAAAATTGGAGCCGGCGTAAGGTTGTCAATTTTAACAACCATCTGGGGGATCCACTCCGTTTTTTCTTTCTGGATTTACCTCCTTAGTCGTTTTCCGCGTTTGGACATGTCCGCAAGGTAGCGGAGGTTTAAAATGGGCGGTTTTATTCTCTTAGATGAACAGTCTTCCTGGGCTGGCGAGCTTTCTCTACCCAAACAACTGGTCATGAGGCGTCAGTTGGCCGCCTTCTCCGGCTTTGAGCTGAACTTAGTCTTCAAAGGATGATATGAGTCCAAGATAGCGGAAGTTTAAGATTAGCGTTTTACTTCCCCTTTATGGACTGCTTTCCTGGGCTGATGAACTCCATCTACCTGAAGCAGATTGTTATGAAACGTCAGTGGTTCACTTTCTCCATTTCTCCAGCCTTAAGTTGGACTGAGTTGTCAAAGGATGATATGACCACAAGGTAACCAACATTTAAAATCAGCCTTTTCCTTCTCCTATACGGACTGCCTTCCTTGATTGATAAACTCATTGTACCCAAAGCAGCTGGTTATGAGGCGGCAGTGGTCCACCTTCGGTCCTTCTGCGGCTTTCAGATGGACTTAGTTTTCAGAGGCTATTTAAGACGTATGCTACAGGAGCTTAAAACTATCATGGTAACTTAGGATTTACGAAACTGAAAACGTCACCGGAGTCTGGGAAAGTTTCCATCTTAAATCAAGACAATGCGATCGCACTGTGCCAGTGGTCGGGAATTAAGGGTAACCATTTAATGTTACCAGCGCTGGTATTTGGCACAAAACAAGACGTGACATATCCAATTTTGGCGAAAGAAAAAAAAGAACAGATGTTATCGACTGTCTTTTATAGCAAATTTACAAAAAACATTTACATTGTTTACCACTGCCTATGGACTTAAACGCTACACCTAAACCTAGCTTTAATAATTTTTCCACAGTCTGAAAGTTCGCAAAGGTGGGCTAACTAATTATTAAACATTAACTTTAACAAGTAATGTTTCCTCATTAGAGAGCTGACTGACGTTTGCCCAGTTATGATAAAAGCATGTACTTTCAATAAGGCTCCTTATCTGGAATATCTCTTGTTTGATTGATTGCTTGTTTTTACAGCTTATTTGCAGGTTATTTAAAGCCAGAAAATATTTTGGAATTGTAGGAATTATTATTATTTTGGAATTTTAGATAATAATGATCTTCTGATAAGTCTTAATAATTAACTCATAGCTGGGAGTGAGAAGAGGGGGATCAATATCTTTCCCAACAGCGTAAGTGAATATAAATAAACCCGACTGAAATTTGAACACTGCACTCCGATCTCATTCCGTGCTGTTATTTATCACACCACTCGCATATCCAAGTTTGCAGCAAATGGTATTCCAAAGCGGTTACCCATTTAGGCACTGACCAGACTCCATGTTACTTTGGTGATCGGACAATAAATGGTGATGTGGCCATAAGCCAAACGTCTCTTGGGACTCACGCTCACTCCAGACCCTCTGGTAGTATATATACGATCCATCGTTAAAGAAGCTGGGAAAATGATCGATTCCTTGTATTACTCCAGAAAGTATCTGGCTTCTCCTAACCTGCTATATCTGATCCGGAGCTGCCCAGTCTTCTCTTTCCAGTTTTGATAAAAGTTCAAAAGCTTCTATGCGTCCTTGTAGGTAATGGATTATTTCCCACTCTATAATCCCTTTCCCACAGACAAAAAATTGATAGCCAGCCTCTCGTTACTCTATCGCTATTTCCATGGCAAATGTTCAGACAAGTTACATTCCTTAGTTTCACTAGTTCAGCCCTTCACAGCTAAGTCTCTCTCTCTCTCTTCTCTATCGCTATTTCCATGGCAAATGTTCAGATTTTCACAGGGCATGAATCTGATTAAATAGCACAACTGGATGTATAATTTAAATGTATTGCTAAAGAAGAGACCTTCAGTGAGAAAGATGTGTTTCAACTGACTCATACTAAGAATACTATGGACAGAACGTGCGATAAATTAGGAAGTATTGTGACAGTGTTGAGATAAAGGAAAGAGTGTTAAATTACTATGTGATATCTAATCTCCTATATGACAGAAAATGTTGAACAATTTCCTTGCAGATGAAGAAGAGACTTGACGTGACAGATGTAGTTCTACCAACAAATTTAAAGAAGTCCATACTTGAAGTATGTGAGCAATGAGGAAGACTTAAGAAAAATATGAACTACGAGGAAACTTTTAATCAAAAAGATAGTTGAAATTTTGGACCGTTGAATGAAGAGCGTCACTTTTTCAATCCTTTCACCGAAGCAAGGTGATAATGCCATTAAGACGCTCGGGGTTACTGCGAGCGAAATAGAATTGGAAGACCTTAGTGAAGAGAAAGGACAATAAAAGAACAGGATTCAGGAAGACAGAGGGTTGCGATTGACATTGCATTTATATTTGTGAAGATTGTAGGGTGGCATAGAAGCCAGGAAAGAATTCCATATGCGAGAAAAGAAACTTAGGTAGATATAAACATTAAGTTCTATTCTAATCCAACAGTAAAACTATGAGATATGGTAGCCAATCTAGTGGTACGCTAAAATTCCTATGATCAAGTTATCAAGGAGGAGAGCGCTATTTATTTGTAAATATTTACAAAATGTGGCACAAGTCCAAAATGGGGAATGGGGGGAAAAAGATGGTCTTCTTCTGTCTGAATGTTAAACTTAGCTAGCCACAAACACTGACCTAAACATACAACAATATTTCTTACACTAAAACGCATTATTAATTACCTTTCTTACTACATCCACCATGAAAAGGCATCATCTTGCGGCCTCAGCCGAGATGAACTCACCAATACTTTGATTGGTGTAGTTCATAATCTTGTCAAATAGCTGAATTCTTGATGCTTCGCTAGGGCTATCAAGGGTGTTTTTTATCGTGACACCAACACTAAATGGATTGCCAACCAAGGCTCAGAGAGACTCCATTCACCCTCCTCTAAGAGCAGGTTTGAATTCAGAGTTTTCCTTCTCCTAGAGCAGTTGCCATCCAAGGCTATAGAACCCAGTCTGTCCTGCTATTTACCCATAGCTGGAGGGAGAAAAAAAGAGGATTCACACCTTTCCCAAGGGTGTTAGCACGTAAGTGAATGTAATAGATTCGACTGGAATTCGAACTCGGCTCTCCGATTCCTCAATCCAAGCCGCTATCCATTACTCCATCGTGCCTCCTTAGTACGCAATGTCGCCATGAAAGTCCTAACTAAACTCCATATGTACAATTCAATGTCTGTGGGTGGGGGAATAAAATAACAATTTAAAAAAAAGCCCCAATGAGTATTTACAATATGGAAACACAACAATTTACAAGAAACCAAATAAAATAGGTTTAGTAATCTACCCCCCCACACACACACACTCACACTCACAATCCTTAAATGCGTCAGAAACATCAGTTAACTGGACGAAATCAATGCGGCATTTTAATAATGTAAAACATTCATTCATCCCATGCATTCACTCATACACATTCAAACACAACAAATACGAAAATCACACCCGAAACGAAAGGCGTCCCGCACCCACCAGAGAACTGACATCACTGATCACCTAACGAGGGTGGGTGGGGATTTAAATCCTGGTGAAGAGCGATATTTATTTGTAATATATACAAAATGTGGCACAAGGCCAAAATGGGGAATGGAGAAAAGGACGTTTTTCTTCTGTCTTAATATTAAACTTAGCTAGCCACAAAACTGACACAAACATACCACAATATTCCTTACACCAAAACACCTTTCTTACTTCATCCACCATAATGCCTCAGAAACTCCATGAAATCCTAACTAGTCCCCAAACGTACAATCCATTGCCCGTGGGGGTGAGGGGGAATGAAAGAACAATACAATAGTAAAGAGCAATATTTATTTCTGCTTCAAATACAGAAAATGTGTCACAAGGCCAAAAAAGAGGAATGGGGTAAAAGGACGGTCTTCTTCTGTCTTAACTTTAAATTTAGCTATCCACAAACAATGATCCAAACATACCACAATATTCCTAACACCAAAACACCTTCTTTCTTACCTATCTTACTTCATCTACCAAGGAGGAGAACTTATTAGAACAACTGCCATGAAAATAGTTATAGAAAAGACAGGAAGAAGTTACGTCATGGCAGAGAGAAAGTGGGTCGAAGTTGAGATGCCAGGTCAGGATTGATTATATTACAGACCTTTCTTTGGATTTTGTCAAGAACCTACAGATATATACCCAGACCAGATATGGCAGCAATATTCAATGCACAGACGAATGGTAGATTTATAAATAGGCAAAATGAATTCTGATGAGAACATTGTCTGGTCACGAGAACCTTGAAACAACTTTCCTAAGCAGCAAACTTAGCAATTAATTCAATATAATAACTCCACTTCATGCCAGGTGGGAAACATGAAACCAAGAAGACACAATGCCTAGGAAACAAAATAACACTCAGAAATAATAACTATGAAACAGCGAGTCTGTGTAATAGGATGGCAAAACTGGAAGAAAGAAGCTTTTTTAAAGATTATTACTTACAGTAACGAGATAGGATGCTGCGGAGAGCCATGATTGGCCACAACATGTACATAATGTTTTTACAGTAGAAATGCATAGAAAATTAAGACAATGGTTTGTAAATGGCAAGGAATTAACCCGTGCTTTACCGTCATAACAGGGCGTTTATATGTACGAGAGAGGGCTGAAATGTTCACGGCTCAACGAGAAATCCCTTTTTAAAAATAAACTTTGATATTTAATCAGATCTTGGGAAATGTGTTGGGCCGAGAAGTTGTCATTACCCATCGTATAATATACCCAATATATTTCTCACTTCACCTAGATGAATACACTTATATTGATATCGGACAAAATGAGTAACCTCAATAGAAACTAATTATTTTTAACTGCGTTATTGATTGCTCTGAACGAAGTTACTGTTTTAGAGACTGCTACAGGGGGAGAAACCTGAGGTATTAAAGTCAGACATGACATGGCTAAATCTGTCCGGACAAAATGTACGACTCCTGTGAAAAAAAGTAGTCTGTTAAGAAATATCGGAAAAAAAATGTCTTTACTCATTTCGTATAATTATTAAGATTATGCATTTTTTTTTAAATTATTTAAACATTATGTATATCCCAATCTCCTCGTTCAAATTTCCTCTTTTATCGTGTGTGGGGGGAGGGGGGCGCCAATAATATAAAACTCGACTCTTCGTCATCATCCACAATCTTACTTTGTTATTTCTTCTAAAACTCTGTTTTATATATGACGTGGTTTGTCATATATAAACCCGAGATTCTTTTTTTTATCATTCCATCATCACCAGTTATTCTCTAAACTAAAGCCTTGCGCCAAACTTGAATTATATCTAGTTTAAACTAACAGCGGTAGAGTAACATATGTTTGCGAAAGCGCCTTGATCAAAGTTATATTTTGCTCAAATGTATCAAAAGCTTAACAAGTATGGTACAATTCAAAGGTAGGGTGATTAAAACACAACCAAGATGTAAGTCTACAAATATCTACAAGTATATATATATATATATGTATGTATGTATGTATATGTGTGATTTCCACTGTTATGTTTACATACGCTCCCCAATATTGAGTACTTTTATCCATAAATATAGCATTCCTTTTTATCATATCTATAGGAGGGCTACCCAGAATTTTATGTTTTTAGTTCAGCCTGGATTTTAGAGTCGCCATAAAAGTATTGGTTACCCGAGGAATGTATACAAGATGTTCCCATTTTTTAATATTTATTACTTTTTTTTTACTCCTTAATGTATTTTAAAAAAATTATTATTAAATATATATATATATATATATATATATATATATATAGTGTGTGTGTGTGCATACTAAGGTATAGCCAGCGGCGACTGTCTGTTTCATGCTTGAAGATTATGTGAACATC
Organism: Acanthosepion pharaonis; assembly: GCA_903632075.3. NCBI lineage: Eukaryota > Metazoa > Mollusca > Cephalopoda > Sepiida > Sepiidae > Acanthosepion > Acanthosepion pharaonis. The sequence goes on from CAHIKZ030000595.1 coordinate 636,849, forward strand.
AGTGTTCACATTTATATTTACATACACTCTATCTCTGGTATTGAACCGTTTTACCCATAAATATACCATATGTTAAATCTACTTTATCATATATATTGTGTATATTTAGGCAGCAATTTTTCATTGCTGCATGTTTCATGTTATTAAGCTTATCAGACAATGTGAAAGGAACTTAAAATAAATAGACATAACTTGTCTATATTATTTAATGAAACATGCACCTATATATATAATATAATATATATATATATATATATATATATATATATATATATATATATATATATATATAAAAAACACATCTTGCTCGTATCTCTGGCAGAAGTGCCGTTCCATGTATGTATAACTCCATAGTTTTGACGATAAATAAGCTATTTATTTATTTAATCATCGTATATGTGTATATAAAATTCTCTTAACCTAAAAATGATTTGTGGTAAATGATCATTGAAATATTAAAAATTCCGAATGAATTTCCCAACGTATACTTTATAACAATTTCAGTTCTTTTAAGATTATTTACTATCCTGATATTATCTAAGATAGCTTCTTTAATTCTCCTTTGTCATTATAAATTCCAGTGTGTGTGGGCATGTATGTTACCCGTGTTTCAGCCGAATCTATTGTGTCTCCTCCTTCTTCAGATCCCCACACGTTTTCCTACGGATACGACATCTGATGTAGGCCATAAAATTTCATACGAAACATGGATGAATATCGAATCAAAAATGATGTTTATTTAATATATTATAGGGGAGCTTTGTCTCGGCTATCTCAAGGCCATCATAAAAAGAGCACCAATGACCGAACTTAGGGAATAAGTTTATTAATGATCAATCTATAGCAATCGCCTTTTTATTTCATTATTTTTTATATTTAATTTAGTTAAAGCAACAATTTAAGCAAGACTTTCGGAGTCGGTTCCTTTTCAGGCTAACAATAAGTTGTTCTTGGTCTGTAATGTACATAGATCTATGATCTATAGATATTTGATTTTGGTCTAGGGACAAATAAATTCTGACATATCTATTATACAAATAAACTTCTGAACAAATTACGGTAATAACGTTGTATAGATTTGAATATTTTGGCCATGATACGATCATACAAAAAAAAAACTTTCATGACAAAAAACTGTCAACATTTCATGATCTGAGATTAAAAATATTCTAACACAATTTCGTATTTTTTTCTTTTTAAGTTGAGGTCCGTGGCATATTCGTTCTGCAACGCTCTATATGACCCCCACCTTAAGTTTTGTACAAGAATCTTCATTTAATCCCGAGTAAATTATTGATAAAAGTTCTAATTACTTTTGGAGTAAAAGATTTCTATTAAAAAAAGTTCCTATTTGCAATACTTAGTCAAAAATCGCTTTTATTATATTACTTGACTTTCTCAACGAAAAATACGTTCATAGATATATACTTCACCCACCACTTTGCATTAAAACCTATTTAAACTATAAGTAAAAACGACGAAAAAAAGAGTAAATCCTTTTAAATCTCAATTAATTTCACTATGAAACACATGATTTACAATATTTCTGTCTAGGTACCCCCACTTAAGAAAAGCGATACATTTACATTTTAAAATCCTCCTCAAAAAATAAAAAAAAATGTTTCTTGAAGATTCTATTTTAGTTTTAATTCCAAGCTAATAGATTAAATTTAATATTCCCAATGATCTAAAATACTTTGAATGAAACCATGATAGAACTTTTTTGAGTTTTACGATACGGATACATTCCTTGTAGCGCGTTTACTTATATACAGGGTGTATCAAAAATACTTTTACAAACGTTTGGGGTGGGGTCCTCACTCTAAAACAAGAACAAAACTCCATATAAAAAATGTCCGTAAATCCCTCGTTTTTGAGTTAAAAGAAAGTTTACGATAGATGGCACTATGTTTGCATTTAGACCAAGTTACATTTGTCATTCGTGTACATTTGTGGCTAGCCTGTCTTTAGACGTTTGATGTGTGTAGTAGTGAGTAAACTGAGAAGTGTTCAGCATATAGACCAAGTTACATTTGTCGTTCGTGTACATTTGTGGCTAGTCTGTCTTTAGACGTTTGAGATGCGTACGATATGATATGATCTCTGTTTATAAATTCCAGTTGCATAAGGTCTTTTTTAGTTTTTACAAGGGATCATATCATTCATATACAGGTTCGGGGTTAGTGTACTTTATTGAAATTGTTTGCGAAGATGTATTCTCGCCATTTAAATCATTAACTTCTATATTTGTTTTTTGTATGAATGATTCATGTAATTATAAATTGAACTGCACCTATAATCGAAATTAAAATAACTGATCCAAGGTGCAACTTTCGGATAATAAGTGTGACATTTCTGTAATTATTGAACAATATAGTTCATGCCACATTGACGGAAAACCTACCAGTACAAAAGAATTCTCCTATTACTATATTTGTACAAAAACGTTAAAATTTAAAATTCAAACTCAGCGTTGTGACCGCAGGTTCCAAAACAATAACACATTTCTCATAGCATTTTTTCGGATTACATCTCTATTTTCGTTGTCCTCTTATTACCGAGAAGTAAAAAACAAGAACAAATCTATTTCCATACCTGAGGATGTCTGTAGGAACAGACGAAAGCTTGTAAAACTAAAAAAAGACCTTATGCAACTGGAATTTATAAACAGGGATCATATCATTCATATACAGGTTCGGCGTTAGTGTATCTTATTGAAATTGTTTGCGAAGATGTATTCTCGCCATTTAAATCATTAACCTCTATATTTGTTTTTTGTATGAATGATTCATGTAATTATATATATATATATATATATATATATATATATATACTTTATTATTCTTCTGTTAAGCTTAGGGAGTTTTTCATCTCATTCAAGATGATCTAATATATATATTCCTCCTTTATCCATGAAGAATATATTCAAAGACTCCACCCACAAGTCTATTCCTGAAAATATGGATTGTACGAACAACCTCCGCCCTAAAGATTGATTCATTTCTACACAAAAAGTGTCTGAGATATAACCGAAGAATTTCTTGTTAAAGGAAAAAGAAATTCAACACGTCGCCATTTGACGTCTTCTCAGACAAAATTAATTAGCGTATTTAAAGAAAAATACGGTTTCTATAAATTTAGTATTTCAATCAGATCCCCTGACGAGGGGCTGTAATGTCCGTGAAACTATAAGAACACATACATATATATATATATATATATATAAGTATATGTATATGTGTGTGTGTGTGTGTGTGTGTAGAAAAATAGGAAAGAACACGTTAGGTAAATAATCCGGAGTTCATTAGTATTTTTGTTTTTATTTAAAAAAAAAAAAAAACAGTGCTCCATACAGAAGTAGAGCTTAAATTATATATATTTTTTAAAAATATGATTCCTTCTCTACATAAGAGTTCTCGTGTTTCAAAAACAAGAGCCGAAAACCTCAATATAATTATTAAAATTAAATATGAAACGGGGCCTGATACTTTAATTCAATTTAAAAATATTTTAAAAAAAAAGATATATATAAACAAAGTGGTAAAAATTCTTAAACGTGTTTCGTCTTTTCAGAAGGAAAGTTATGTTGCTGCGACTACGCATGCGCACAAACGAGGGATGCTGGGATTTTTTTTTTATCTAGCTGATTTCATTTAGATTCTTTTTTCTTCACATCACTTTTTAATAGAGATCTGACACTGTGATAATTTAAGTTTTGCCAAGAATTGTGAAATATTTTAAGAGCCAGGGAGCAAATTTGATCATGGCGCTCTCTAGACATTAGTTCTTGATACATAAAAATATACATATCGTCATCTCGTATATAATCCTTTTTTTTTTCTCTCTTGTTTTTTCGTTTTAATTCATACCTATAAAACTTGGGTACCTCGATGTGGTGTAATGGTTAGCAAGCGTGTTTCACTAGAACAATTACTCACAGGGCACGCCATATTTTTGGCTTTGTGCCACATTTAAGCTACGCTTAGAATCTCGCCATACCGATAAAACTTAATTTCTTCTGATTTTTTTTCTTAAATTATAAATTAGCAGTAATAACTAATAATGAAATAGAAGAATTTAAACATTAGACTGAAATAAATTAATTCACCATTAGAAGATTGGTTCTTTGTATAGCTCTTAGCAACTTCAGTATATGATTTCATCCTTAAAAATATATCTTGCTTTTTTTTTTTTTTTTCACTTAATGGAAACGCTTGCCTATTCCTCTTTAGCACATCCATTTTCCCGGCAACACTTATGGGATTGACCGTGGGTAACTGGGAGAGCGGATATGTCATCCCCCCACACGCATGCCAACATCTCCTCCAGTACAATAAAATGTTAGTTTTAGCTATTCTGATCTTGTTATGATTAAGCAGGTCTTCCCTGGCAACAGTGCCAACACTCGACAATTGCTGGCTCATCGTGTAAATATCAGATTGATGTCGATTAGCTGTGTGAAATTATCGAATTTTTCGTTTGTATTGCTTCTCTCAAATATATACAACAGTATGGACATAGTCGTCATACTGTGCTGAACGCTGCCTTTTATACTTAAATGCAAATCTCCCGTTTAATCACAAAACACTGGCACCATTCAATTTTTTTTTTTTTTTCAAGAAATTTATTGCTGGCAAAAGTTTTTTTCAAAAAATGTATTGCTGGTAATATTTTTTTTTTCCAAAAAATCTATTGCTGGGTTTTGGCTATAAAAATGAGTTTTTATACTTTCATAATGTTTTGACCCTAGTTTGGGGGTTGACTATTTGTCCATAGCTGGGGCCCTAACAGGTGTTACTACCACGGATCAGGATAGACGTGGAAACAACAGCATTTAAAAGACGGTCCCACGCCCCCTCAAAACCTCCCGATGAAGCCTTGCTGCCGAATGTACTTCATCATCATACCCAGGACGACTGGCGATTGGTTGATTAATCTAAATTTGAAATTTATTTTTTTGTTTTGTGAGAAGGAAATGGTGATTAAATCCATGTGCAGAAATTGATTTTTTTTTTTTTTTTGTAATTTTGACGTCGTCGTATTCACATCCGTTAATGATTAATGCTAATAATTTTATTCAAAATGTTTATATTTACGTAAACTTTGTCTCTAGTAGTGATCACGTTTGTTTCGTAAATAGGTAATGCTAATATTAGCCGTTTCCTTATAAGGAAACATTTTGTATTCATTGACTGACTATCCAGCTACTTTCGGTTGGAACTTATAAAATCTTTCTATTAAAACAACTTTTCAGGAAAATATTTTTCTCAGGTACACTGTTACGTTTTCCGACATTAATGGGGTCTTCTTTCATAAGCTTTTGTTTAAAAGTGAGTAAAATGTCACCATCTTGATTATGTCATTATTTTCTTTGGGAGTTGAACGTGCTATCCATTTCAATTTTTGACATGCAGTTTCTGTAATTTGGTAAAGTTCTTTGTCATTCTTTAGCGCCAGTCAACGAGATTTGAAGAACTATGATTCTCTCTAAGTCCTACAAGCTTCATTCAATGGAAGCCATTTTTAATCATTGATTTGAAGAGACGGCTATGTATAGTTGACAGTTTAGCTATTTCTGGACGATTTCGATGTCTTGAATGGCATCCATATTAAAAACATTCTCGATCTGACGAGGCTATTTAAGACTGTATATCACTTCATCTGCTGTACAAAAAGTTTACTCCGCCACTATAGAGGACTCTGATCCCTGAACAATAGTGAGTTTCAATTTCAGAGTTGTGTTGTCATATCCTGCTATGACAACAGAAAACAACTTTGAATGAAATCAACAATAAGGATACTGCAATTGAGAGACCTTCAAAAAGAATGCAGTGGAAAGGGAAGTTATATTAATAATGCAGTGTACTAAAGGTTAAGTTAAAGTTAAGTTTCGTAGCAATTTCTGGTGTTGGGTGAAACTACCCATAACACAATCAATTCTATGTTTAACTTTCTTATCTCCCATACTAAATTTGTTATAAATGATCCATACACCTTGGTATATCTCCAAAGTATATAATGTGGGTGTGAGAGAGAGAGAGAGAGAGAAAGAATGAAGATATTCAACAACTTAGTAAACAAATTTATTTTCCTTACATAAGCAAGTTCGTGATATGACATGTTCCTAAACGCTCCTTGTCCAGTTATGTAAAATATTATTGTTTTCTGTGCTTCAACTGCTGAAGACACTGTATATGTTTGTATTAATAATTGCTACGTAATTTGTGAAGTATCTTTTAATAAAACTGAATATTTTCGAGTGGTGGGGATGAATGAAACTTAATGTTTGCCGTTTGTGCACGGATTTTGATTTAACTAAACTTGTTGCTCTCAGAATGTACGAATTCAGTGAGCAGGATTGCGAGTTCAATCCACACAGAATTCCTCATAGTTGTAGTTTTTTTAAAACTAAACTAATTAACATGATGTCTGATTTAGCTTGATAGAGTAACTGAAATAGAAATTAGATTAACGATGTAACCTACATGTGTCTACTTTGCCTTGAAATTGAGTCAGAGTCGGAGGTCTGCTCTGGTAACAATGCTTGAAACACCAGCTGGGAAATTATGCCTCAGTTAAAGCAATATCATCGTTTTATAATATGAAGTGAATATATCGAAACTGATTCTCTCTCTCTCTCTCTCGATCTCTTGATCTCTCTCTATCGCTATCTCTCTCTCTTTTGATCTCTCTCTCTCTCTTGTTAATCTGTGCAATTTTAATCGTGAAACCATTAGCAGTGGATTTATATCATACAAATGTTCGTATTTTTTCAACAGCCTATGACTGTAAACAACATAAGGATTATGTACCGAAATGCTCACACCAGTTCCTTTCTTCCTTATTTTTATCTTCTTTATGTGTCATGTTCCCAGAGAAAGAAGGTGATCATGGCTCTCCACAACGTTCCGTCCCTTGTAGCTCTTAATATTGTATTTCTGTTATTTCTCCTAAGCCCTGTTCCGCCATCCATTTACTTAAATTCATTATGTTATGCGTTGTTTTCCACTGTCCTTCTTACTCTCTATCTGTCCCGTGAGTATCAGATTTTCCAAGCATTCCTTCCTCATAAGTCCCAGAAACCTCAGCTCTCTCTTCCTGATGTTAAGTATAAGATTTCTTTTTGTTTCTATTACTTCACCATTGTTCACATGTGCGGTCCATGATATCCTCATCATCATTCTGTAGAACCATATCTATGTTGCTTCAAGTCTCTTCATGTTTGAGGAGATTGTCCAGCACTCACTGCCATACTGGAGAACAGATATCACGTAACAATTTAGTATTTTTTACTTGTTTCTAGGAAAGTTTTTTTTCTTTTTCTACTTCTTAATACTCTGCTTAGCTTTTGAAAGGCATCTTTGATTACCCTAATGCTCCTTCGGACTTCAGTGTCACACTTTCCGTCCTCTCTTAAAACCCTTCCCAGATATTTAAATTGTGTACTTTTTTGATTTTTGGTATCTTCGATACTACTTACAATCCAACAAGTCTCCCTCTGATTCATGCGATGTTAAACTCATAACAAAGGGATGGGAATAACACGACGTCAAAATTACAAATAAAAAAATTCGTTTTCTGCACATGGATTTAATCACCATTTCCTTCTCACAAAATAAAAAATACATTTTGAAATTAGATTAATCATCCAATCGCCAGTCGTCCTGGGTATGATGATGAAATACATCCGTCAGCAAGGCCTCATCGGGAGGTTTTGAGGGGGCGTGGAACCACCTTTTAAATGCTGTTGTATCCAGGTGTACCCTGACCAAGGGTAGTAGCACCTATTAGGGTCCCAGCTATGGGCAAATAGTTACCCGCCCCCCACATAAACTGGGATCAAAGCAATATGAAAGTATGAAAATGCCTTTTTATTGTAAAAGTACCATCAATACATTTTGGAAAAAAAAAAAATATTGCCAGCAATTCATGTTTTGAAAAAAAAATATTGCCAGCAATACATTTTTTGAAAAAAATATTACCAGCGATACATTTTTTGACAAAAAAAAAAAAAAATATTACCAGCAATACATTTTTTGACAAAAAAAAAAATATTACCAGCGATACATTTTTTGACAAAAAAAAAAATATTACCAGCAATACATTTTTTAACAAAAAAAAAAAATATTACCAGCAATACATTTTTTGACAAAAAAAAAATATTACCAGCAATACATTTTTTGACAAAAAAAAAATATTACCAGGAATATATCTGACTCTCGACAAAAGCCATGTTTACAAAAACACGTCAACGAAACCCGATGGAGAAATTGATTTCTTAAAAAAAAAGAATACATATTCGATTGATACGAATCTATTCTAAAAATCTTATCGGCATTAAAACCATCGAAGTTGATATGCCGTAAAAGGAAATAAACCAAACCAATCGCCAGTCTCAATCAAAGAGCAAAAATAGAATGTTGAGCTCCAGACACAAGATAAAAGGCCGGCCAAATTCTCAGCAACCGGCAGTTGTTCACCATAGTGTCTCTCCTTCATCCCAATAATACACTGTGCACAGGCATCAAAAGATTTAACCGCAGCTTATCATCAGACCCCACCCTTGCACACAACTCTACAAAAAGAGATTGACCTTCGTGAGGCATTTCCTAAGCCACTTTTATTTTACTTAACCGTTTGTAGTTTCGGCGATATAATTATTTTATTTCAAATTTTGTCTTATTTATCATCTTCTCGCCAACAAAGTCTTTGTTTCTTGCTTCCATACGTGTATCTCTTTCTCCTACTACGATCGTCATTACACTTGCTCACACAATCGTCTGAGGGCAATGGCCATTCGACAAAGGCCACTGTAATCTATAGTTCGACCATCCAATCTAATACGACCCCTCAGTACAACGTGCCATTAATCTTCAAGTGTTTTCATTACAACATTTAGTGCAATATCTTCATCATCATCACACTTTCAATACGTTTCTTATTGCGAAATCATTAATAATAAATTTACATTTCATAATAATAATAATTCCATTCTGTCAGTCACGTTTATATTAATTTCTGACAATTAACAGGCTTACACCGTTTCTTGTACGATCACCAAAGTTAAGCAATGACGATCCTGGTCAGTAACTAGATGGTTGACTGCTTGGAAATATCAGGTGCTATAATCTTGTACGGGTAGTGGAATGGAAAATGAGAAATTGTATAACCGAGTACGAATTCTAGTCCCGTTCATTGCATTCAACGCGCAAATACCCTTGGAAAAGATATGGCTCCACCTCTTCCCCCATCTATGGGTTAAATATTGACTTGTATCTGAAAATCATTATCTCCAAGGAAATCTTAATATAATATTCACTCCCACAAACACAAAAATTATTATTAAAATCCCCTCAAATGTTTCGGCTTTACAAAAGGTTGATGATCTGTGAAAAAAAAAAAAAAAGGTTGATGATTTTGTGAAATTAAAAAAAAAAAAAAAAAAAATACATTAAATATTCTCTCTCTCATATATATATATATATATATATATATATATATATTATATATAAGAAAATGTTGTAGTGGACGAGAGATGGATTGATCGCAAACGTTTTTTGGTTTCTTTCTAGAAAGAATAGTTCGTCAAACAGAAATCGAAATTTAATTGATGAAGAAAAATTTTATTTTTATTAAATAAAAATCTCTCTTTCACCTCTCCAGACCAGAAACACGTGTCGTGAAATTATATATATATATAAATATATATATATATATATATATATATATATATATATATATATATATATATATATATAAATTTGTGTATTTAGACAGTAATCCTTCTTTCATGCAAATTTCATTGGATACGACAGAGAAGGTGCTTTGATTTAGTTTTTATACAATTTCTCATGTGATCTAGTTTTTTTTTTCTTTTCAGATGATAAATTATATAAAACTGCCCAATTGTTCATTTATCCGGGCGCTTTCGGCTATATATTTAGCCATTTTCAAGGTTGAAATATATTAAATGTTAACAAGAAATAGTTTGTATGTATGTACTTATATGATGTTTTCATTTTTAAAACACGGTTATGTTCATACTTGATATTATTGAGGGTTGTTTTTTTTTTTGTTTTTTTTTTTATTAATAAGGCTTCCATTATTTTTAGCCTTTTTTTTGCATGTAGATGATGCTATTATATTTGTGTTGTCAACAAGTATGTTACGAATAGCGTCCGGTAGGTCTCCATGAGTTTTTAAATGAGATCTAATTGGCTAAATGTATAGCCGAAAGCGCTCAGATAAAAAGAACATTTGAGCAGTTTTTATATAATTTATCATCCGAAAAGAAAACAATTATTAGATCACATGAGTAATTGCATAAAAAATAAAACAATGCACCTTGTCTGTCGTATTCAATAAAATGTGCATGCATATATTGTTATACTGGAACACACATATTCTATACTTAATAGACTCTCCCACCTATAATAAGTATTAGTAGTAGCAGTCGCTAAGTCAGTAGCTGAGTGAGTTGGTCAGCCAGTCGATTTCGGACAATAAAAAAGTATCAGCGACCACCACTAGATTTCTCTGTGTCATTACCTATTATATCAAGTTCCTAACGTTTTGTACGTCGAACCTATTTTAGGACCGACTTAGTACAAATACAAGCCTCCACTGTGAAACTACTCTACAATATATATATATATATATATTGAGATATATATATATATATATATATATATATATATATATATATATATAAACACATAATAACTTTATTCTGTTAGTAACGCTTGCATTAATTCCAGAGCACTGAAAAATTCCATTTTTCCTGATTTTCAATCTAGTTTTACTATAAATTATTAGCAATGCTTGGACGTAATAAATATAGCGATATTTTCTCAGGAGGTGATGCAATGTTTATAATAAACAGCATGTAGATTAACTGCCGAATTCTGATCTCAAATAAAGCCTAAAAAATTGTGCGATTATTTCTTCTAGTCTTAAGCCAAACTAAACAAATTAACAATTAATGCGCAAGTCAGCTTTGTATTCGAAGTAATTGATATAGAAATTAGATTAACACCGTATCATACATTGCACTACTTTGCCTTGAGGATGAGTCAGGGTGGGGTCTTCTCTGGCAACAATTCCAAAAACAACTCTCTAGAAAATTATGCATCAGTGAAAGCAATATCGGTAATACTTAAGCCGTAGTTGAGGTGAGACAATGAAATCGGGCATGGTTTATCATGTATAGAGGGAAACGTGCAGCTATCAACCCCTGTGGAATGAAGTGGAAATACAAAACCTCTTCCATTATTCTGGATATAGAATATCTTCTATAAAAATTATTATCGAAAGTTAGCTAAATTTATTATATATATATGTGTGTAGAAAAATAGGAAAAAACACGTTAGGTAAATAATCCGGAGTTCTTTACTATTTTTGTTTTTATTTTTAAAAATCAGTGCTCCATGCAGAAGTAGAGTTGAATTATATATTTTTTTAAATATGATTTTTCGTTACATAAGAAGTTTTTTTTTCAAAAATGAGTTGAAAAACCTCAATATAATAATTAAAATTAAATATGAAACGGGGCCTGATACTTTAATTCAATTTAATTTTAATAACTATATTGAGGTTTTCGGTTCTCGTTTTTGAAACATGAGAACTCTTATGTAGCGAAGGAGTCATATTTAAAAAAATTTTTATATATATGATAAGAAAATGGCGACTTTAATTATCTATTTCTTTTATAATTTTCATTTCGTGAACACCAAGATGTTCAGTGTCAGTGTTGACGAAATAAAAAAATTATAAACGAAATGGATAATGAAAGTCTCCGTCTTCTTATTGTTATTATAATGCTCTGTAATCTACATTGAGCTCTCCCTAGATTTATATCCTCCTCTGAATTATGTCTTCTAGTCACAATCTGGTAAAACATATAATTATATATTATTTCGACCATTCTGACCACTGGTCTTCCTGTTCTATCTTCCATTTAGATAATCTCTTTAGATAGATTATATGCTGTTTTCTTTTGTCTCTATTGCCTTCAGTATGCCATATTTCCTCTTTATATGCCTTTTCTCTTTCTGGCAGTAAGTAGAAATGCTTTTTATTTATTTTTACTTTCTCTAGAACTTCGTCGTTGCTCACATATTCAGTCCATAGTATTCTCAGCATAATTCTGTTGCCTTAAGTCTCTATGATGAGATTGTTTTGTCATTCACTGCCATGTAGGGCGGGGCGATATTACTTAACATTTCAGTACTCTTTTCTTTGTTTCTAAATACTTTCCTAAGCTTTTGGAAGGCATCTTTCGCTATCTCGCCAACAATTCGAAAGTGGTGATTGTTTTTTTGTTTTTTTTGTTTTGTTTTGTTTTTTTATTTACACTATTTATATTCGGATTATTGTCCTCATCTTTGTTGTTGCAGTTATCACAACGTTTTGTTCATTTCGCCCGCCGACCTTCCTCAGGTGTATATCGTCCTGGGTAATATATCGTCAGGGAATTCTGAACTGAACCCATTATATAATGGGTGTACGTATACTAATGTATCAGGTAGACTGCTCATGTCTAGGGATATCGACAAATTTTTATTTTATTTAGTACTGTTCACTTAGCCATGTCCTCCTTTACGGCAGCGAATGTTGGACGGTCTCCTCAAAGAGTAAGAAGAGACACGAGGCAACAGTGGTATGGTTCTACAGAAGGATGCTAAGGATATCATGGACCGAGGGTGTAAGCAACGATAAAGTTTTGAAGATGTAAACAAGGAGGAAGCTTATATTTAATATTAGGAAGAGGCAGCTGAAATTTATGGGGCACGTAATAAGAAAGGAGGGCTTAGAGAATCTAATACTCGCAGGTCGAATAGATGGAAAGAGGGACAAGGGAAAGCAATGCATGACATACCTGGCGGGCTTAAGCAAGTGGATGACAGAACATGGGCTGGGGGAAGTAGCAAAGGGGTAAAACTTATTGAGAGCTAAAAGGGATAGGGGGAAGAGGAGAGCCATGATCGCCTACGTCCTGAAGCGACACGGTACATAAAGGCCGAAGAGGGAGAAAGAGAGGGAAGCAAAGCAACGCATGACATAGCTTGCAGGCTTAAGCAAGTGGATGACAGAACGTGTTCTGGGGGATGTGGCAAAGGGATAAAACTTATTGAGAGCTACAAGGGATAGGGGAAAGTGGAGAGCCATGATCGCCTACGTCCTGAAGGCACGGTTCAGTTATTGTTCGCTCGTTTTCCCGGACTGCAAGTACATAATGGGTGACCCAGAGATTGAACTCACAACCACTATGACACCAAATACACAAACCAACGGTTTTATCCTGTATGACAATTTGCTGTAGTAAACTTAGAGCCTTAAACTTAACGTAGCTTCTGATTAGGTTACAACTATTGCTGCTGCGGTTGAAAACTTGTCGTTATTTTTCTTTCTTTACCATTTTGTATTTATTTCTATGCTAGGCCTACTAAGGACGTCCTCAGAACCTAGCATATGTTCAGTTTTTTTCCAGACGTTTAACTTTCCAGCGTTCTTCCTTTTCCAGTATTTTCATTTCATTTAATAGGGGCTGATGACTATATCTTTTCCTCCATACTTGATCAGCCATGCCCGAATTCATTGTCTCACCCCTCACTACGGCTTTTCGATGTTCCTCTAGCCTTATAGTTGAGAATTATGTTACACAGATTGATATACAGCTGAGGAATGGCGAATAACAACACCAACACCACTACCACCACCATCACCACCACCACATTGACTTTTGGCAAGCTAGTTTTGGGCCCGGGAAAGTGCTTTGTGACCCTCGCTATCTTCTCAACATTTGCTTCTGTTTTATCTATCATACATTTATCTCCGTTACAATTATACTAAGCACAATTGACAATTTAAGGATGAAAAATTTTCGTGGATTTTGACATCATTCTAGGGTTCTTTTTTTTCTTTTTTTTTCTTTTTTTTTTCTTTTTTTTTTTTTTTCTTGTCTAAATCCGTGAATTTATTTTACCCACTCTAAATCTCGATAATTTTAATCTCAATTTGATGTTAAAAATTCCGGGGATTTATTTAAGATGGAATCATCTATTACGATAGGTCTCTAATTTGCATTTCGATACATTGTAATTATTTTCAATTTTTCTAATTGAATTTTTCACCTATATTGAATAAGTTCCATTATTGTACATAATTAGGTTACAATAAAATGTGTATTTTATATGAATAATACTTTATGAAAATTGAGATGTAGTAGAGGGGGGTCCTTATCATTGATTGATGGGCACGAGACTCTCGCACCGACCCTGACAATTAGCATTTCATTCAAAACGGTTATTAAAGAATTCCATCCTCACTCAGTTCTCTATCAATCAGTTCTTGTACCCAATGGAACCGACTCTGATAAATACAGTATGCAATGAATAAATTGTCGTCTAAATTACACAAAAATTATAGGAATTATATAATTAGCAATGGATTGTACTGGGTGCGATGGATAAATTGTCGTCCAAATTGCCCCAAAATTAGAGGAATTATATAATTAGCAATGGATTGTACTGGGTGCGATGGATAAATTGTCGTCTAAATTGCCCCAAAATTAGAGGAATTATATCATTAGCAATTATATAATTAGCAATGGATTGTACAGAGTGTAATGGATAAATTGTCGTCTAAATTACACAAAAATTATAGGAAATATATAATTAGCAATGGATTGTACTGGGTGCGATGGATAAATTGTCGACTAAATTGCCCCAATATTAGAGGAATTATATCATTAGCAATTATATCATTAGCAATGGATTGTACAGAGTGTAATGGATAAATTGTCGTCTAAATTACGCAAAAATTACAGGAAATATATAATTAGCAATGGATTGTACTGGGTGCGATGGATAAATTGTCGTCTAAATTGCCCCAAAATTAGAGGAATTATATCATTAGCAATTATATCATTAGCAATGGATTGTACAGAGTGTGATGGATAAATTGTCATCTAAATTACACAAAAATTATAGGAAATATATAATTAGCAATGGATTGTACTGGGTGCAATGGATAAATTGTCATATAAATTACACTAAAATGAAAATAACACTGACATCTCATTTTAACAGATATATTTACCAAAGTTACACAAAAAATATCTTGAAATACTAAAGAATAAATTTAATAAAATCGCCATTGGCTTCAACCACGGCCTCCTGACGACTTCGGAATCTCCTCTGGACGATTTCCTTTGTTAGTGAATGCCGCTTCACTTCATCTTTGGTGTTACAAGCAGTTTTGATGGTCTCTCGCTGAACTGCGCCTAAACAAATAATAATCAAGGGTGTTACATTATAGGGAGTTAGGTGGCCAGATGTAAGGGGTGATGTGGTCGCAGAAATTTTCTGACAACCATAACTGAGTTCTCCTGCTTGAGTTGCATGGTGCAGAGTCCTGTGGCCAGACATAGGGTCTTCCAGCAGTCACCCTCTTGACCCAAGGTAGCACTACCTCCTCAAGGAACTTGGTGTAGGCCGCCGCGTTGTGTCTGAGGGCCTCATCAACAAACTCTGAAGTTCTTTTCTTATCAGAACGATCAGAGATTTTTCCGAGCTGCCGTACCTTCGTGATCTCCATTAGACTCATCTAACTCTTTCCGAATCCTCTGAACTGTTCTCAGATTGACACCTAA
>CAHIKZ030000595.1:660000-727500 GCA_903632075.3 Acanthosepion pharaonis
TCTCTATATATATATATATCCCTCCTTATATTCTCTCTCTCTCTCCCTTAACCTCCCTTCTTCCACTTCTCTCTCTCCCTTAACCTCCCTCCTTCCACTTCTCTCTCCCTTAACCTTTCTCCCTTCCTCTCTCAACCTCCTTCTCATAGTTTTAAATCCTATTTTCATTATCTATACTCACCAAGTAGCTTTTACTAAAAACTGGTCCCGTTGATTGTGGCTATGACTAATCGTAGTAGACTAAACCAAAATAGTCAAAGTAAATTATGCATGTAAATAACGGCCTTATTATTCCAGACGATTCTAGAATTCCTAATTTAGATGACCCTTGATTAGATCTGTGAAAAAAAAATGATGTCCATCACAAATTATTTTTTGTCTATTTGTAAATGTAATACATTTCGACAAGTTCGAAAGAAACAAATAACTACAGCCTGCCGAAAATAAATATACTGCACATTTTCCGCTCTAACCACTTACTTCTCTCTCTCTCTCTCTCTCTCTCTCTCCTTCCTCTCTAATCACCAACCTCTCCTTCCTTTTCTCTTCCATCGTTTTTTTTTTCTCTTTCTCCTCACTACCCTTTAAGCTAACGGTTTGCGTTCGCCTCCTGAACAGTTTGACCTCTCCCACTTAAAGTTATTCAAATATCAAAATATGCAGGTGACACTTAGATTAGAATATCTCCAACACCTGTTGATATTTGCATCAAGTTGAGAGGTCCTACATAACACAAAACCGACCACTGAATATATATACACACACACACACACACACACACATATATATATATATATATATATATATATATATATATATATATATATATATATATATATATATGCGTGTTCAAATTTTGCAAACGATTAAGTTATTTGATGTCTCGTTTAAAACCAAACGCAGTACGGATATTGCCGCAACTGTTAGTACGCTGCCTCACTGCATCAAATGGAAATTACTTCGAAAGATGAGCGAAAATTAAAAGTTAGACTAAGCAGCTTTTTTGTGAAATTCTCAGAATTTTGAAGTTAAACTTCTAAAATATATTTACAAAGTACGCAACCCAACCCACATTCCAGAAATTAGATCTTTTAAGAGATTTTTGGTCGGGGTGAGAACATTTCGGTAATCTAAGGGCACTTTTACTTCAAAATCAGAAAGAGTCGGTTAATATTTCTAGAACGCATAATGAGAAAAGATGGTTTGGAAAATTTGATACTTCCAAGACGTACTCTGTTTCCCTCTTAAACTTACCTGACGTGTTTGTGCAAATGGAGGTTTCTTGATTTCACCATTGCATTCATCTCCAAGTACTTAGCTGCTCTCTTCTCAGTCAACCATTGTTCCATAATGGTTTTATTAGTTTTCACTTAAACATCTGGAAAGTGTTTTAACAGACGACGCAAAGTGCGATACTAAAATCCAAAGGCGCATCGGGATAGCCAAAGTGCCTTCCAAAAGCTAAGCAGTGTATTAAGAAAAAGGAAAACTTCGTTAAAAAGAATACTTAGATTATTTACATTATTCGGACTGTTGTACGCTCCGGCCTTCATCAGGTGTTTGGATTTCTGAGATGAGGTATTATCATTACTTGCGTTATATACATTGTTCCTCCTCTTCTTTTTTTCCTATTCTTCTTTTTTTTCCTCATTATCAGGAACATTTAACTGCTTCAGCAACAATAACCAACGAGTATAAGTATCCGGACATCACATCGTCCGAAATCAGTTCAAGCATCCACAACCACAATTTGAACTGTGTTTGCTGTTTTTTGATTTCCAAACTAGTAGCCGTTTTCCCACAGTGGATCCCCAAGGAGGCGGTTAATTAATCTCGCATCAAATAGCCTTTTCTTAATTATTTCTTACGATTATTAAAATATTAGATTACGAGTAAATTTAAAGTCTTTTACAAATAACTGAAGCAAGCCATCTCCATTTAAAAGATTGGCGGGAAGCCGATAACTTTCTAATACTTTACTACTTCATTTGACCTCGTGCTTAGGAAAATGTGAACGGTTTCTGAAATTTTTCTACTGGTGTCGGCAGTCGAATGGATATAAAGGTGGCACCTTAGCTATCGACGCAGAAAGTAGAATTGGTGAGCCGAGTTCAAATTCTACCTTAGTCTGTTGCGTTCAAAGCCATTCGAAATGGCATCACTTCTTCATTTCCAGTATGGGTTAAATAGCAACAAAACAGGGCTTTGGGAGACAACCAGTCTAAGAGTTCGCTCTGTCGACTGAGGCTTCAGAATACGCCGACTTCACCTCTTCAGAAAAGTAAAAGCAAATGAGGCGTCCTGAGTATGGCGATAAACAAAATCTGGCAGCAAGGCCTCTGATCAGGAAGTTTTGAGGAGTGTGGAACCACCTCTTAATTGCTGGTCCTTCCAGGTCCACCATGACTTAGGGTGGTAACACCTGTTAGGGTCCCCAGCTAGGAGGAAATATTTAACCTGTAAACTGGAGTCAAAACACTATAAAAGTGTAAAAATAGGTTTTAATACCAGCAATATATTTTTGTAAAAAAAAAAAAAAAATACCAGTAATACATTTTTGGAAAAAAATACCATCAATAAAAATAACTCATTGAGGTTGATATACCGTAAAACAAAATAAACCAAACCAGTCTAAGAGTAGGAAAACTCTGAATTACTCATGGTGGAAGGAGCGACGTGAAACTCTTTGCCAAGAAGTCATGGCAATCTACAAATAATAAAGAAAAGAACTCTGTACAAGGCCATGATATTAAAAATAATCTCACAGTGGTTCGTGTTTGAAAAGTGGTAATTAATCTAAGATTCTCTCAACATTTTATCCTGTGCCATACATATTAATCTAAATTTAGCAAATATCGCGCATAGCGTACTCTAACGTGCATGCAAGTGTAAATTTTCAAAGTGATTGAGAGGATTTTAGATAAATCGGCGCTAGTCGGATATTTCTGGGGATGGGAACTTCAAACCCACCAACATTTCTAGTAACTGAATATTAAATTTGTTTTGTCGACCTATGACAATTCTGTTGAGCTGAGCTTTATCATTTGTCTAAAATCACTACCGCCATTAATTCTCAAAATAATCTTACGACCACATCACGTTGAAACCTCGATTCCCATACGATTACTGAAGTTAAGCAACGTCCAGCCCGGTCATTATGTTTGAGAATACCAGGTGCTGTAAGCTTGAATGTGCGGTTGATGTCATGGATAATGGCTGAGAATTGTTCATCGGAGTACCGAGTTCCAATTTGAAGAGGTCACTGAAGTTAAGCAAAGCCGAACCTGATCAGCACCTAGATGGGTGACCTCTTGGAAATACCAGGTGCTGTAAGCTTGGATGTGCGGGTGGTGTAATGGATAATGGCTGGGAATTGTTAATCGGCGAGCCGAGTTCCAATTTCAACCAATTTCGTTATTATTTGCATTATTTACCTTATTCTGACTGTTAACCTCATCTTCACTTCCATACTCACAACGTTTCTGCTGCTGTATGCTCCGGCCTTCTTCAGTTGACTGGAATTTCGAACCGAACACCTTTATTTCGTCCACCGGGGTAGATTTTCTAGTTCCATATGTCAGGCGTTTTCCGGATGTCAGATTTTCCCAAGTTTTGGTTCACCACTGATGTGGCCTGATATTGAACTCTCAACTCTTTGGGTCTAATCACTGGATCTAACGAACGTCTTTATCAACTGGGCCATGTATCCTTGAGGAAGGTCGGAGCATACAACTAAATCAGTATTATCTTCCAAAAAATTCTTAAATTTAAAGATATTTTCTGGCTTTAAATAACCTACAAAGAGGTTGATAAGCCGTCGAAAACGAATCAGTGAATCGATTCTCAAAATAAAACAAAAAGTGTACTTATGTAAGTAGCTTCTAATTAATATTTCCTTATATAGGGGGGGCTACAAGTCTCGTTCCAGAAATTAAGTACAAATAAAGCTCTATTTAAAATCAAAACAAAATATTTGCATTTTACACTATTTATATTAGAACTATTTTCCTCATCTTTGTTATCACAACATTTAGTCCGTTGTTGTCTCGATCTGAGTAAACTAAAAGGAATTCTAAACTGAACCCTTTAATTAATCTATGGGACGTAGACTGTCCTTGTTCCACTGCCCATGTCTAGGGATATCTCATCTAATTAATATTTTTATTTAGTACTCTTCAGTTATTGCTTACCTGTTTCCAGTGAGTGGAAGCATATACTGCCCGACCCAGGGATTGAACTCACAACCACTGTTACCAAATTCAGAAACCAGCACGTTAATTTACTAGCCCAAAGATGACAGTCCGAATTCAAACAGTAAAAACAAATTACAGTTGCATAGTCAGTCACTTATGTGCCATGCATGATACACGCTTAGGCGATCATGTATCTTTCGATACATGACTGACGGGGCAGATTTTTTCCCCCGCAGTAGGTTGCCATTCCTTTCTGCAGTAGACCAGTTGCCAACCAAGGCTAGTGAACCCGGTCTGTTTTGCTACTTACCTATAGATGGGAGGAGAAAAAGCGGGTTCATACATTTCCCAAGGGTATTAGCACGTAAGTGAATTTAATGGATTCAACTGGAATTCGAACTCGGCTCTCAGATTCCTCAATCCGAACCGCTACTCCACCGCGTTATTTTATGAGATGAAAAAAATAATCTGTAAAAATTACCATCTGTCTGAGCCACATCTTCGACTAAACACCTGATTTTGCAGATCCTTCTGCGTTTATCGTCTGACTGAGCCTCCCACTCCACTTTTAGCGCCTGACTTAGCCTCCCACTCCACTCTTACTTTTAGCGTCTCACACTCCACGTCTTATTTGGTGGCGCCGTGCTTAATTTCAAAATTGAAATTTCTTGATCGATGTGGTAGATTTTCTTAATCATTACAAAATAAAAAATAAAATTAAATTAACCTTTTTTTTTTTCTTTTTTCTTTTTTTTTTTTTTTTTTCGCCTCTCTGTCAAAAATGAGTAACAATGAGGTTACTTTCCTTTTTAGTGTCAGTTACTAATCACTCATTCAAAATAAACAAAATGAAATCGGAAAGCTTTTAAGTAGGATGTCGACAAGGCTCTTTTTTCTGAATAAAGCAGGGCGGGAAGATTTCAGCATTAAGAATTCGCCATCTAAATCATGATTTCTTTTTTTACTTTGCCTCTAATATTTACCCATAGTACCAAGAATTAACACAATCAGAATTTAATTTTTACTTAAGACCCCAAAAGTTTCCACCATCCTCACTTAATAACTTAATTACAGAGAAATAGACTTACACAAGTAGAACTAGGGACCACTTGGAAACGAGGGGGAGATACGTCAGCTAAATATAATGAATTTTTAACAAGTTACCCTGTTTCTCTATCTATATCTCTGAGATAAGGTATTCTGATTATTTGTATTATTTACTTTATTCGGACTGTTATCCTCGTCTTCATTGCCATATTCACAATGTTTCGGCCATTGTACGCTCCGGCCTTCTTCAGGTGATTAGAATTTCGAATCAAAACCTTTATTTCATCCACCAGGATATTCTGTTGTTCTAGTTCCATGTGCCATGCCTCTTCTGGGTGTCACAGTTATTCCCTTTAACTCAACTCTGCAAGTTTTTGGTTCACCTCTGCTTTGGGTCTCGTCACTGGATCTAACCAACGACTTTATCCACTGAGCCATGTGTCCTTGAGGACAAGTTACCAGGTTTCTGTTTTTGTAAGCTTAACGCAGGGCCAGTGCGTACAATCCCCACCCCTCATCGACCACCCAAGCCTGATTGGGGGTCCTGGGCAGTGCTTTTTTACACTCGCTAGCTTATCAACATTCGCATTTTATCTACTTACATTTATATATGTTACAAATTAAACTAAAGACAACTGATTATTAAAGGATTCAAAATTTTTCGAGGATTTTAATGCCATTTTGGGTTTTTTTTGTTTTGTTTTGTTTTTTTTTTCGTTTAAATCCGTGAATTTGTTTTGCTCAAAAAACACTAAATAAAATTCACTATTTTTATCCATAATATTGAAGGTGCTAAAATTATTAAACTTTTTAAACAAGAAAAATGTCAAGTTGATGTTAAAAATTGCCACAAAACATTGTTGATTTCAGCTGGAATGATCTATTATCACATTTAGTCTTTAGTTTGTATTTAGATACATCGTATTCATTTTCAATTCTTTCTAGTTGAATTGTTCACCTATATTGCATATGATCTATTATTGTACATAATTAGGTTACGATGAAATTTGTTTTTTATATGAATACTACCTTATGAAAATTGAGATCTATTATAGTCGGAGGCCGTATCATATATTGGGGAGGTGGCGTCTGATAGAGAAGGGGCGTGACATGATTTTTTTGTGGAGTTGGGGTCAAGACCCTTGCGCCGGCCCTGACTTAACGTAAGTCCATTTAAAAAAAAAAACTCTCCTGCAATCCAAAATAAAAACGGTATTTTTAGATCAGAAATAACATATCGTCATTTCTGTGTAAATATTATCAACTCATTGATGAAATGTCTTTTTAAAAAATCTATTAATAAATCTTTCATCACTTTATTGAAACGAAAAACAGGTAAGGAACAAAAATATTATTTAAAAAGTGAAAAGAGCAATATTTTTCATTGTATCGTTTATTTCTCCGACAACGATCTTCAAAGACTTTATATCTTCACATGCAGGTGAACACATAGGATTATTCTTTTCTTTCCATTCATTGTTTCCTGCATTTTTTACTTCGCCTTGCTTCACCAACCGCACGCACTCTTTGTCATGTTTGACAATTGTTTAGAAAATTGGTAGTACATTGTTCCGTTGTTGGCTTTCGTACTCAGAAAGCTTTTGTTGCAGTTGTTGTTGTTGTTAAAATATTTGCACTGCTGTCATCTTTCTCTCAGTCGTTCATGTACATTGCAATGTACACGATTCACAATGAATCTATTTGTATTAAATGTGCAGCCTTTATACACTGGACTGGGAGGGATGGTTATAAGTGTCTCACACTTGTTTTCCTCCATTTTTTTCTCTCTTTTTTTCTTTTCTCTCTCTCTTCTTTCCTCTCTCTTCTTTTCCTCTCTCTCTCTTCTTTTCCTCACTTTTCCTTTCTTTTTTCCTCTCTCTTTTATTTTCCTCTCTTCCTTTCTCTCTTCTTTTCCTTTCTCTCTTCTCCTCTTTTCTCTCTTCTTTTCCTCTCTCTCTTCTTTTCCTCTCTCTCTTCCTTTCTCTCTTTCTTTCTTTTTTTCTTTCTTTCATATTCTTTCGCTCTCTTTCTTTTACTTTCTCTAGCTTTCTTTCTCTTTTTCTTTTCTTTCATATTCTTTTACTTTCTCTCTCTTTTACTTTCTCTCTCTAGCTTTCTCTCTTTACTTTCTCTCCTTTCTCTCTTTTACTTTCTCTCACTCTCTCTTTTACTTTCTCTCTCTTTTACTTTCTCTCTCTTTTACTTTCTCTCTCTTTTACTTTCTCTCTCTTTTACTTTCTCTCTCTTTTACTTTCTCTCTCTTTTCTTTTTCCTTCTCTCTCGTCTGTTTGCTTCTTTTTCTTTTTTTATTTCACTCCCTTTTCTTTATCTCTCTTCATTTTCTTTCTCTACTTGTTTCTTTGTCTCTCCTTCTCTTTCTCTCTCTCGCTCTCTCTCACACACACACACATCTCTCATCTCCTGTCGTTTTTCTTCTCTCTCTTCCTCTTCTCTCGTACATACACACACATACCACAATCTGCTTTAGACCTAGCTACTTGCCGCATTTGCACGTAGTGCCCACTTCCAAGGCAATGTCTGCTTCGTTCAAATCAAAAATGTTTACGATGTCAATAACTGGAGATTTGTGTTGATCTGTAATCTTTGAATGAATTGGAGGGTGGCACACAATCAACAAAATACATTTTTATTCATGCGTTTCTTTCATTAAGATCTCCCCCCTTTTAATAAGGCTATCTTTACTCGCTCTTAAATCACTAGCATTGGCTTAAGGGAAGCCGAAATAAAGCAATTATCGCGTACGAACTGTGGTATTATTTCATGATACATGTTCATGTTAACACGAATCGGACGCTACTTGGCATGAACTTGAAAATACGTCTCTTCAAATTAGCAGCGCTGGGAGCTTCTCAGCCTTTTCATCTAGTCTCTCATTTTTTTAAAACTTTATTCAGTAAGACAGCGTCTTATTTGTATTCATACATTTCTTGACATGGTTAACTCTAACTGGTTTGCACAATTTCTTAAGGCATCAGACATTCTATCAATTATGATAAAAGAGAATGATGTCCTCGGTCCCATACATTACGTTAGTGATACCTCATTTCTAAAATTACTTAACCATTTTATCACTCCCAACCCATACTAATTCTTCACCCACATGACCATCTGATCAAGTGTTGGGTTCGTTTGCTTTTAGTTCTCAGGGACCGATAACACCACGACGTATGACCAATAAATAAATGTATGGCTTTTATCACATGGATTCCTCTTCACATTAAAAAAATTATCATTTTTGTAGAAACGGATAATCATTGCCTTTTTTGATACACCACCAACCCGTAGATTTTATTCGTAAGATCTCGTTATCTTTTGCTTTTACTCTTGAAAATTACTTGTAAATACTTTTATTCACCGATGTGTAGGATTTTGACGTTAAATTTTGGGATAGACGTACTTTAACAAACAAGAAACAAAGCTTTTGGTATTTTTTGCTTATTTTTCGTGTTTTTGTCTGTTTTTGTTTGTTCTTTCTAGTTTGTTTGTTTTTTTCTAGTTTTACGTGTTTGTTTTTCTAATTTTACGGATTTTTGTTTATTATTTACATTATTCGGACTATTGTCCTTATCTTTGTCGCCACATTTATGCCTTATCACAACGTTTCGGCCTATGTATGCTCCGGTGGTTGGAATTTCGAACCCTTTATTTCGCTCACTGGGGTAGACTGTTCTAGTTCCACGTGCCATGTTTTGATGGACGTCAGTTATCAGTTATCTCCTGCTAATTTCCCTCTGAAAGTTCTCCACTGCCTTAACCGGGTATTGAACTCACACTCTTTGGGTCCTGTCACTGAATCTAACCAACGCCTGTCCTTGAGGACATCTGGGTATGAATTTCTGGGTATTATAAACCTAATGTCTTCAGCAACCATTTTTACCAGTGCTCATATTGCAATTTTACTGTTCAACGTACAACGGCCGTAACGTTGTAAGAAATATGGCGACAAAGATGAGAACAATAGTCCGAATAATGTAAATAATGTACATAATACCTCATCTCAGAAATATAAACAGTGTATTTGTTTGTTTTACGTGTTTGTTTTTTTGATTTTCTAGTTTTTGTTTGTTTTTTTCTAGTTTTACGTGTTTTTGTTTGTTTTACGTGTTTTTCTAGTTTTACGTGTTTTTGTTGTTGTTGTTTTTCTCGGTCCTAACAAGGGCAGAAAATATAAATATCAGATGACCTCCTAAACTTCTTCACGGATCACGCATGGCGGGTTTCCCTGGCGGTCGCGTTTCTTGCTTTCTCTTGTCCCTTCTCGTCTATCTCCGAGCTGTCAGCTTATATCCTTTTGGCCTAGGCTACTAGACTACCAATGCGAACCTTCGTTTCGGCTAACAGCAAAGTTCGCTTTGTTTTCAATTTTTTGAATGGCCAAAATTATTCTACTTTCCGACGTTCCTTTCTTTTTTCATTTTTATATATATATATATATATATATATATCGGAAGTTGAACATCTCTGATTTTTAATAGTTTTTCGTCACAAATGGCTAGACTCTGGATCAGAAAACTTACGACATTTTTCGCGCGGGTTCAGTCTTTATTTCTTTCTCTTTTTTATTTGAGGGCTGCCTTTTCATTAGTTTAAGAGAGAAGTATATAGAATTAAATTTAGCCAGAAAAAAATAGAAAAACATAAGGGTTTTAAAGGAAAGAGAAAATGCCTTATATTAATTTGAATTCTTTTTAATTTTGTTTACATATTTTATTTTTGTATTTTTGTATTTTATTTTTATCGGGACTGACTACAAAATAATGCCTGATTACACATAATATCAGTAAATTCTCTTTAGAAATTACATTTGCTTACTCTTCAGATGTGGAAATAAAAGTTAACGGCGACAAGCATTGAGAAATCTGAACATGAGGAGGGCATTCTTGTAATAGGGTAACTGAATTTGCTCGACTGTAAAAGTTTTCTGTGGCTGAACATGCCGGTCGAAACAGTGGTTTCTTCTATAAGACTCACGAATGCACATGCCGGTAGATATAGATTTTCACTGTCTTAAAAATAACTGGAATATCTGCTCAAACAGGTGTATCCATTATATATAACGTTTAAAGTAATAGAAAGTGTGTCTGTAAAGCTTCAGATATAACTGAAAAAAAAATCTCTAAAAAATATTATGAATAAATGCAAAAGGAAAATTTCGCGTTTCGTCCCCTGACTACATTTACCTTGATAAAGTCAGAGGATGAAACGCGTTGGTAAATAAAGGTTTTTCTTCATATATATATATATATATATATATATATATATATATATATATATATATATATATATATGTGTGTGTGTGAGTTCAGTCTTTTCTTCTTCTTTTTCTTTTTATTTGAGGGTTGCCTTCTTGTAGGTTTAGAGAAGTACAGAAAGTATAGTTTTGAGAAAGAAAGAAAGAGATGAGGATTTTAAAGGAAAGCACAAACGCCCTATTTTAATTTGACTTCTTTTTATTTTCGTTTTAGATATTTTATTTTCGTATATTATATTTTTATAACAATAAAAGAAGCAAGAATATCATGTTTTACAGAGGTAGATTGCTCAAACACGGAGTTACTGAGGTTGGAAAATATTCGAATTTCTCCGGTTTGTTC
Source organism: Acanthosepion pharaonis (assembly GCA_903632075.3). Classification (NCBI taxonomy): domain Eukaryota; kingdom Metazoa; phylum Mollusca; class Cephalopoda; order Sepiida; family Sepiidae; genus Acanthosepion; species Acanthosepion pharaonis. The sequence goes on from CAHIKZ030000595.1 coordinate 670,856, forward strand.
ACACTAGAGTGATTCATCAACAAACCGAGGGGAAAAAAAACTATCTTGGTTAAAAAAATGAATGTCGTATAAAAAATCACATTAAAAACTATTTTTACAGCTTTTTTTTCCCAATGGATAAAGATATTAGGAAAGCGATATTCTAGCAAATAGAAAAGAAGATTAATGGTTTCGAAAAAAAACTGAAAACAAGACTGACGACTAAAAGGAGATCAAAGAGCTATAGGAAGGTTTACATGTACCTATAAAAGCTATATTTGGTAGATACATGTGTTTGAGTAGATATTTTCAACCAAATCTGTTATCCAATGCGTCATCTGTTCTTGGGGACTAAATAAAGGGTTCGGTATACCAACGTTTATTACCTGAAGTAGGTCAGATCGTCCAACGGCTGAAACGTTGTGAATATGTCAGTAAAGATGAGAACAGTCCGAACGATGTAATGGTTAAGATAATTAGCATCAATCCGTTTGACATGATTTGTTGACACCACCTGAGGCTTTTGGCAAGCATAGAACTTGAAGTAGTGGTTTATCTGACAAACACTATATATATTTATTTATTTATGTATTATAATATGACTCCGTCAGTTAGCAATTTTTAACCTACCCTTCATTATTACGCCTGTGGTCAAATCATGTTGAAAACACTGGTTCTCGTACGATCGCCGAAGTTAAGCAGCGTCGAGCCCGGTCAATACCTACATGGAAAGGAGGGCGCTTGAAAACATAGGGTACTATAAGCAACTTCCGACAATCCGAAATACGTTTTGGCTTTAAATAAAACCCAAAGGGTTGATAAGTCGTAAAAAAAAGCAACTATCCTTTATCATAAGTGTGTATGCGTACTTCCTGATCTTACCTACTACTGTGACAATAGACTGCTCCTACTTATAAAAATGGCAAGTAGCCACATTAGAGTAGGATTTAAGTAGTATTTGATTTACTCAAGTCTTTCCATTTTACGGTGATTTTTCTGAGTGTAGCTTAGCACAAAGGCCAAAAGTATAGGATTGAATTCACTACTTGGTCGTAACTGTTCTAGCAAGAGAAGCTTGCTAACTGTTGCCCGACGTCAGGGTGTTCAGTCTTACCATTCTATGTATGAGAATTTAATAAACCTCTACTATTTTTCCTCTACCTACTCTTCTGTTCCTTCAATACCCTTTCTAGCTACGGCTTTACTAATTCCTGGATATTCTGAACTCCTATGTAACGAGAGTTTAATAAACCTCTTCCTTTTAATCATTTCTATATCCTGCTATTCATCTCGAAGTTCTTGACACAATCCTAACAAGGATCTGCAATGTATTCGACTTGGTATCTCGACTTAAGTCACTTTCTCACCGACGCGGCGTGGCTTCTCTGTGTCTTTTCTACAATTACTTTCATGGCAACTGCTCTGTCATCCCCTGCGTATTAGTGGCATTCTCGCCTTGCTTGGGGTGAAATGATTAAAAAAAATAGTAACATGACGTTTATGACACCAGAAAGAAGTGGTTAAAATGATTGCGTAAAGTTGGAATTATTGTTTTCCTTAGCGAAAAATATTGGAATAAATTTGGGCATTCTATTTGTTTTGCACTCAACATGGCGGAAAAGATTGTCAGTTATCAGAAACTAAGGCTGGTGTTACTGACAGGGTTATATAATATTTGTAACGTAAATGCATTTTTAATAAATTCACTGAAGAACTGCAAATATAAGAAATAAACGTAAAAACACACACACACACACACACACATATATATATATATATATATATATATATATATATATATATATATATATATATATGGAAGAAATGATGTACAGTGTCATGAAATTTTATTTTCTCAGAGTTTAACCTTTGCGAAATATTATCAAAGCCTAACAGACAGTATATATACTTTCTGGGGAGTTTTTCTTTACCTAGACCAGTTACCAACTTCGACAAGAGAACCGAGAACGCCCTGTTATTTTACGAGCGCGAAGAAGATGGCTTTATGCCATTTGCAAGTGAACAAAACAGATCCATGCAAAATTTGAACTCGGCTGACTGATGTCACTTCCGTGACAATAATCAACATATGCCCCCCCCGACATCGATTCGTGCGCGCAGAAATGAATAGATCCGTACACACACTAGAAAATCTAAGAATCTTTCTCATCATTAAAAAATGTTAAATTATATCATTTATTTCTATTTAAAATTTATTAAATAATTTTAAATAATTTGTGGCTGAGAAAAATACCGTGGGGTGAAACATATTCATTCTTCATTAATTTTAGTAAAGGGTTTTTTAGTGATCAGGGAAACATCCTCTTGGGAGTCGGTTCCTGTTGTGTTGGAAACCTACCACCCCTCTTGAAGATGAATTTGTCTGCGTCTGTGAACAAAGACTTTAAATAGTGGCATGTCAGTTGAAATGGCGGAGATAGATAGACAGGGAAGTTCTTAGCTGAGCTAGTTATTGACTACTCAGGCGATTTCTGTACCGTTTTACCAACCTATTAAAACCCTTTTTATTGTTACGTGTTATTTGACGTTTGTCTCTACTAACCCCAAAATCAACATCATAACAGTTCCACATGGCATTGGTAAATCTTCATTGGTTAATAGTTAACTGCTGTTCCCGGAAACTATTAAGTACTTTATATGAAAAAAAAATTGCAGTTTATTTTTATGTAAAATAACTTTATTGCAATGGCACAGTTTTCAGAATACAAATTAACCTTGAAAATTTTTTTTTAAAAGTCGACGACTTTTTCCATTATTATAAAATATCGATTACCTGGAAATATTTTTTCGGAAGTTTTCGTTTTAAAAATAATATAGGGACGAATAGAAACTTTCTTTCCTGTTAAATCTCGTTGATCCTCACGGGACAACGTCGCCATTGTTTTCTACTCCTGTTTGCGAAGAAGACCTTTTCTTTTTAATGTTAAATTACTAAAGGATTTTTCTCCAAAAATCATTTTATCCCTGCTGACACAAGGTGACCTTGCTTGTGAAATGTATTTGCGTGAGTAGGTTTATCAAGCATGTCACTTTTTGTGTTGAATATTTCACTGTTTAATTCAAGGTTGCAGTCACAGAAAAAACAAATACTCAATTGGAATTTCAAGTAATCTAGAAACACGCATGTCAGAAATGTGCCCGCCGCCTTCAAAAGCTTAAAATATTTCTATAATTCGATTTGAAAAAAAAAAAAAAAAAGGAAAGAAAAGAGACTTAACCACGTAAAGAATGTATACGTTGAAATATACAATGTAAAAATCGGAACTCTTAAAATAAATGTTATTCAGGTATGCAATGTATAATGTTTGTTTGTCCGGATAAAATCTGATGTATAAGAGAAGGGAAGTGATTGCCCGCTTTCTCAACATATAATCAGTTTTATTTTTAAGAAATGCCATAATGAAGTCTATATACATGACTGGTTTATTCCCGACAACTTTATGGCAAGTTATATATATATATATGTATATATATATAAGGAGGTAATAGAACTTGATGTAACTATATATTTCTAATGCATTGAATGTATCATTGTATCTACTTCTCTTTCACTCTCCTTCTCACTCTCTATCTCTTTCACTCTCTATCTCTTACGCGCTCCTTCTCTTTCACTCTCTATCTCTTACGCGCTCCTTCTCTTTCACTCTCTATCTCTTACATGCTCCTTCTCTTTCACTCTCTATCTCTTACATGCTCCTTCTCTTTCACTCTCTATCTCCTTTTGCATTCTGTTTCTCTATTTTTTACACTCTCTCTCTCTCTCTCTCTCTCTATATATATATATATATATATATATATATATATATATATATATATCTTTTTATTCTCCCACTTTTTAGTATCTATTTCTTCTCTATTTCTCTCTCTATCTCATATATATACACACATACATCTATATTACAACACCTCTCTCTCTCTCACCCCCCTACACACACATATAGTTTTAACGTATGATATATTTATTTATCGGTAATAGTGTTCCATATCAAAGATAGAGCGTATGTAAATATATAAGTAGACACTGAGCTCAACACCAAACGGTGACAGTATGTTTCATGAAGATTGCGTTGAAGCATGAAACATTTGCCACTGGATGTTGACCTCAGTGTCCACCTTTTACATTATATATATATAGATGCACGGTGGAGTAATGGCTTGGATTAGGGAATCGAATAGCCGAGTTCGAATTCCAGTCGAATCCATTACATTCATATACGTGTTAATACCCTTGGGAAAGGTATGAATCCTATCCTTCTTCTCCCTCCAGCTATGGGAAAATAGCAGGACAGACTGGGTTCTATACGGCAACTGGTCTAGAAGATCAGCTCTGAATTCAAAACCTGTGGAGGGTCGTGTAAGTAATTTTTGCACTTTTGGCACATAGTGCACCAGATCTCTGTATTCGGCCCTTCAAAAAGTGTGGATGGTTTTGCACAAAACCATCACCACTATAATCAAAATACATGTGTCTGGTTGTCGGTTCTTTGGAACTGGGCTGCTTGACCCTTATACGAGGGGAGAGTCGAATACTTGCACATATATATATATATATATATATATATGAAAATATATAGAAAATAGGGAGGAGCTGGTTAGGTAAATAATCCAAAGTCCCTTAGTTTAGTTATTATTTTTAAAAAATAGTGCTCAATACAAAAGTAGAGCATAAATATAATTATTTATTTAAAATATGATTCCAAATCGCTACATAAGAGGTCTCATGTTTCAAAACAAGAGCCGAAAATTTCAATATAATCCTTTAAATTAAATTGAGTTTAAATTAAAATGGGCTCCGTTCCATCTTCAAGCGAAATTTTTGTTGGAATATATATATGAGAATCTCCTATGATAAAATTTATTAATACAAGTCCACTAAAATTTATCGATCTTTCATTTCTCCTTGTTTCTGACTTGATGCCTCTTGTAAATCTTTTTCTTTTTAACCGTTTAAAATATAGTGTTAGAGCGTCCTTACTTGCTGATATAATCAAAGTTTTAAGAAACTGTTACGTGTATATTCAATATTTAGTTTTAATCCATTTTGAAAAACTGCTGTAGAATTCAAACAACAGGATTCATACTTCTGTAACAGTGTTTGCTTGAAGACCAATGACTTTCTTTCTTTCGTTTTCTTATTCTCCAGGATGTGGTCGACCATAGCTCTCCAGATTTACCTACTGTGTTTGTTGCCCTATGTGACTTTTGATACAATTCTATTTCCTCTTTGTTTCTTATATCATCCATTCATTCAAACATCGTCTACGTTTTTCTCTTCGTTTTTTTTTCCTCGATATACTTTGTGAGTGTTTACTTCCCCAGAATTTTGTTTCCAAGTAATTTCGGTTGACTCCAGTAGTTAATTTTTCTTTAAAATTCTCTCAGATAGAAACAGAAAAATTGTGTGATATTTTTCACGGCAGTCAACAGTGCTGCAATAATTGTATAGACGGGTTTGAGAGATTTCTGAAGTGCATAGAAAATTAAAATGTATGTGGCTAATCAAGTCAAGTACATTATCGTATTTTACCTCTTCCACAGCCGACAACGAACAGTTTGTATTTTTTTTCCTTAATACTGGGAACGCTGGATTTTTTTTCCGTAATAATGTAATCATTTCTTCGTTTTAGGCCATTTCAGATTGCGGGAAAATTTTACAATCATTTTCATCATGTGTTTTCAGAATGCTTTTTTGTTTTCTTGTTTTTTGTTTGTTTTTATTTAAAAAAACGTGGTCAGAACTTTTTTCGCGCACCTTAATGCGTGTGGTATCTTGGATAGAGGTACAGACGTTTACGTACATATATATATATATATATATATATATATATATATATATATATATATGTAAGCGCTTCGGGCAATGTACAGTCTTTGGACTCCCTTACACCCGCCAAACGGAACACTGTAAGAACAGTGTAAAAACTGAATAAAAAAAAAAAAATTAAACTTCCCTCGTCTGTCATATTGGAAATCAGAGCCGAATTCAAATTCCAGTGTGGTTCATTATATCAACTTACGCGAAAATAACGTTGATAAAGGTATGAATCTCTTTCCTACCCCCAGTCATGGGTTAAATAGTAGGAGTTGTATCTGGAAAAAAATCATTGTTCTTCTAAAACAAAAAAAAATGTTAATGCAATACACATTTGCAAAGATAATATTCTCCAGATCCAAAGTATGTTTCGGTTTTAAGTAACCCACAAAATGTTGACAAGACGTAAAAAAACAATTCAGTCATTCAATCATCCAACTTAAAGGTCTTAGTGTTATGGGACCTTACCCATAAGAACATAATGGACTATTCCATACGTAATAAATACTGCGCCTCAAGAGGAAGCAGGGACTTCAGTCCGAAGTCGGGCGACCGGCTGATCGATTGAACTGTCTAGCTTTGGGCAGGGAGGAACCCGAACGAGGCTACGCCGAAGGGCGGAGTCTCTTTCGGGGAGGTAAACTGACCCTGAACCCGTTTATATGGTTTCAAAGGGCATATTTTTGGCCGAGCCCACGGGCTCGGAGATCCCACGTTAAACCGGCCTTGTGCCACATGATGCCCTCTTGACTAAATACTGTTCAGTCTGAAGTCGGGTGACCGGCTGACTGGCTGATCGGTTGAACTCTCTGCCTTCGGGCGGGAAGGAACCCGAACGAGGCTACGCCGAAGGGCGGAGTCTCTTTCGGGGAGGTAAACTGACACTGAACCCGTTTATACGGGTTCAAAGGGCATATTTTTGGACGGGCTCGGAGATCCCACGTTAAACCGGCCTTGCGCCACATGATGCCCTCGTGGGTGGGTGGCTAAATATTGTTCAGTCTGGAGTGAAGTCCGTCAAGAGTCTGTCAGTCAGTCAAAGCGAGCGAGTCAGTCAGTCCGTCGAGTCAGAGGCAGTCCGAAACAGAGTTGCGTTCAGACAATTACTACTAAACCTGATTGTTCGTACTAACACTTTCTACTTCTCTGTATATATTCCTGTTTGTAATATTTCTGTGTTATTCCATATCTGTGTTCGAGTTCTTCTTTATTGGTTCTACCTTGGACTATCACCCTGGTACAAGGAACCGGACCATAACACTTAGATAAATGCGAAATAATATAAAAAAAATATATATAAATTTCTGTTGGATATCATGTTGTCCTTTCTCTTCAGAATCTCTTTCACTCGCAGTGACTTGACTTGCTTGGAATGAAATGTTTAAAATATAATTTTCCATCATGTTTCGATATAGCCATTTCGCAAGACAGACTGCTTTGAATTGTGCCATACATCAACAACAAAATATAATTGTTCCTTTTCTGGTTAACCACAATTACAAAATCTTTTACATTTGAAATGTTTTGTTATCTGAACAAATATGCAAATAGTACAAACAAAAAATAATTACTTATCCGCTAAATTATTACAGTTTAGTTTATTCAAAGGAAAACTTCAGATTCATTGTACGATTTTTTTTGTCTACTTTAACCCACTGGATCAACTATACCAGTAACAACATTTACCTCAATTTCAAGTATTAAAATAGCTATTCATTGTATATAAATAATTAAAATAGCTATTCATTTTATATATATATATATATATATATATATATATATAAATAGCTATTTTAATACCTGAAATTGAGGTAAATGTTGTTACTGGTATGGTTGATCCAGTGGGTTAAAGTAGAAAAAAATATTTCACACAATGAACCTTGTTTTTTCTATATATGTGCTTCTGTGTGTGGAAATATATATATTGTTTTCCACAGGCTGTTTCTCTGTTTCACCGCTCATCAGTGTGGCTAGACATCCGATTGCCTCAAGACGGGATCGAAACCCGACTGATTTGGTATCAGTCGGAGATTTTACCCCTAAGTCATTGGTGTACGACAGGGATGAATGAGAATTTAGACGTATTTATTTTTAGACACACACGCCAGTGACTGGAGAACTCGATTTGTCTTAACGAAGAGTCTAGCATCAGCAGCAGTAATAGTCACTGTTTACAAATTCACTTTTCTCCTCGAAAAGCTCAACCGAAATAATTTTTTTCAGGAGCATGTATATATATATATATATATATTGTCATCCCCAGATAGACTGTTCCGCAGCTCATCAGTGTGGCTAGACACCCGATTTCCTCAAGTATCTGCTTCTCTGTGTGCGTATAATATATATATATGTGTGTGTGTGTGTGTATAGTTTAATGGCCAGAGTTGAATTACACCAGGAAACAGTAGCATTAGAAAGTACTCAATACACGTGTGCAAAAATAAAAAAAATTTTAAAAAATAGCATGTTGAGCCTTTAAATTTAAAAATTAGGAGGTCAGTTGAATCCGCTGCCTTGGTTTCAACCTTACTGCATTCTCAGGCTATTTTTATCAATTGACCTCTCAACGCTTTATTTTTTTAAAAACTAAAGAACGTTATATTATTTTAAAAAATAAATAAGCAAACGCACGACGTTGGGTGTGATAGAAAGGGAGGAGGAGAATGCGAAGAAGGAAAGTGAAGAAGAATCGGGAGGAGAAGAAAAGTAGTGATATTATAAATGTGTCGGTGGGGGCGGTTAATTGAAATATACATACACTTTTTTATCCAGCCTCATATCAGCTTATGAGCAATATTTTGTATGTATGCAACGGCTCATGATTTCGGTTCCCTGGTTCAAAAGGTACTTTGGATCTTGAAAATGTCATTATTGCTGATGTTTCCTGTTGGCAGAGGCTGCAGATGCTATTCTTGTTATTGTAAGGCTTCGCTCTTTTAAAATTTTCCAGTTTACAATCAGATCCCTGCTGTTTTTTTTTCTTTTAGATTCCACATATGGTTAGCTATTTTGGTAGAGCTCCTAAGACTTCGTATATGACAATAAATTATTGTACCTTAGGATGTACTGAAGGTTCTTTCAAATTATGTTCATTTTATTCTGACCATTAATATCTATAACTTCCGCTTTATAGATTATTGCTTCTGTTTTACAAGCTCCATCTAATGGGCATCTATTTATATTTCTACAGTTGCATAAATTGCTAGTGTTAACTATATTTTACTACTCGTTGGTTTTGAAATTTCTGGCGTTTAGTTTATTTTTATTGTTTCTGAATTACTAGTGCAGCTTAATAAAAATGCAGTTAAATTATGCAAGAAAGTTTATGTGTCATGGCAAATTTGGAAAGCATCGGATGAAAAACTAAAGAATTATGGTCGAAAAATGGGCTCTTGAAAAGATTTTCGTTACACTCGGGGAAGCGAGCAGAACTAAAACCGCTCTATCTTATTTCTTGAATGATGGTAAATTTTTTGCGACATATTTGAAGAAAATCTGATAAAAATGAGGAAGATATTCAAAATTTTATTTTAAGTAGCAGGAAAAATCCGATTTTTTCACAGTTATTTGTAAATTTTGTGTGAAGCCAATGACGCAGGAAAACTGTTTTGCATAAAATGCAAAGAACATCAGCTCATTCAGTAAAAATTTTGATCCCGTGCAGCTTTGGTTTGGTTCTTGCAAAAAGTCGTACCCACCTTCAGTTTTATCGATTTTTCTGCCAAACCGCGGGGGTGGGGCTAGAGATTGAAAAGTGTTGCGGTGTCCTCCTTCTAAAAAGTCTTAGACACTCCCGTCTACTAAGAGATTAGTAATACAAAAGGTTTCGAGGAACAGTACTAGACTGTTCAACTGTCAAATTTTCTGCTTCGGTAGGGAGAAACCCGAACGAGGATTTGCCGAAGGGCAAGATTTCATCCGGGGAGGTAGACAGACCTTGAACCCGTTTACACGGGTTCGAAGGGAATATTTTTGGCCGAGCCTACGTGCTCGGAAAACCTGCGCTAAACCGGCCTTGTGCCACATACGACCTACATGGGGGGCGTTAAATATAACCGTGAACTGTGGGGAACTGTGCTAGACAGTTCAACTGTCAAACTCTCTGCCTCAGCAGAGAGGAACCCGGACGAGGTTTTGCCGAAGGGCAAAGTTTCGTTCGGGGAGGTAGACAGGCCCTGAACCCGTTTATGCGACTTCTAAGGGAATAATTTTGGCCGAGCCTACGGGCTCGGAGAACCTACAGTAAACTCAGCCTTGTGCCACATACATCCCTCGTGGGGTGCTGTTAAATAATAACAGTGAACTGTGAATAGATTGAGCGCTAGTCGTTTGGTGTAATTATTGTTTAATATACGATACATCTGTAAGCCTGGTTTTTGTTATTATTTAACAATTTACTTGGTCACAACAAGAAGTCGGTCTTGAATTATGTTGGTAAATCTTCATAAATATATTTGCTCTACTTTGTAGTGAGCATTTTTAAAAAGCAAATTCTACGAACGTTGAATTTTTACTTTGTATGCTCTTTCTCTCATTTGTATATATATATATATATATATATATATATATATATATATATATATATATATATATATATAACAAACACGGACATATATATAATGTTAGATGATGTTCTGGGAAGTTCTCTGCCAGTTCATTATTTAATCATTGAAACATTTTGGGACGTGAATCGAGAACAGAACTTTTCATCACCCCCCCTCCCAATATATGTCTGTATCTTTTTAATAACTTGTAAGCAGCTACAATTGCCTTCAGAAGACATTCAAAGTTTTAAATATATATGACGGAGCTGCATTATTGTAAAATTAATCTTCTACTGGTTGTTCTTTTTTTATCTCGATATCTTTCAAGATTCAATCTGTCTTCTTATTTTGCAGAATGTGGCTGTTTCTTTTTACTCTTAAAAGATTGGCTTATATCAAGCAACTCCTGCTTTGTTGTATTTTCAGAATACGAAAAGAAACAAATTTGCTTGTCAAGAAAAAAATTGATAAAACATTAAATATAATAAGTGAAAACGGAGAAAAATTAAACCTAATATAATTTGTGGCATGGATGAAATACAAATCTGAACATTTTTTTCCATAGGTACCCCCCACCATACAAGGCAAAATGCCACTAAAACACTAGGGATTACTGGGTGTGTGAGAATTAGGAACAGAAATATTAATAATGAGCGCGAAGAGAAAAGAGCAATCAGGAGGATAGCAGATAACGATTGGCATTGCATTTAAATTTTTGGACATTGAAATTGGTTTGAAATCATGGAGCCAGAAGGGAATTCCACGAAATATGAGGTTTTTTTTTTTCGTTAATGTTCTTTATAAAAAAAATAAGCTTTTGATCTGTCTTATCGCCAGTCGTCTTGACTTTGATCTTGTTGCTGCCATAATACATCGTTAAATGGGAAATTGAATAAATTAGTCTCACATGTCCACCTACAAAACTCAGTATAAGTAAATCGTTGTTAGTACTGTTGTTCATGATGACGATCGTCTTTGAGTATAGAATCCAAAGGTTAGCAGTGAATATTTCGAAGACAGTAGGAAAGCGTAGTTCAGGTTAGCAGTGGATATCCCGGTAAAGTAGCAGAGCGTAGTTCTTCGTTCTGTTTCTCTTCACCTGACAAGCTGGCACTGGACATTCGGATAGAGTAAACAAAATGGCCGCCTTTATACACGACGAATTGAATATTCTACGTCTTCTGATTGGTTAACCTTCTATTGGTGGACTATAAAGTGAGTCAAGTCATTTGGGCTAGCTCACTAGTTAATACATATACACAAAAAAAACTGCAACAAGTACTGGGTGAGGGAGCAACACGTCCAAAAAAGCGATGCCTATGTACAGATATAAGAATCATGATGTTCAGTCTAATAAATGGTATTCCAGAGATGTGCCTCATGGCCAAAAATATGCGATCTGCTGACTGCTTTTGTGGAATGCAGCGCATAAACCTTCAGGTAGGACCCAGTTAGAAACACCTTCATGTCGGTTGACGTAGTTCGTTCAGACGGTATCCGATACCTAAATTATCTACACGTGTCTCCTAAGCCACCTTTGCTGCCTCAGACTTGAGACTTAAATAAATGAACCCTCTCTACATTGGTCATGGCTTTTCCCTTCTTCTCGTCTATGAACAAAAATGCACAATACGCCGACCCCAGGATATCATGTCCAAATTGCTAAGCTCATACAACTGGCAAACCTAATCTGTGGTACTGCACATCGTTCGGACTGTTGACCTCATCTTCATTGCCATATTCAGAAGATTTCGGCCATTGTATGCGCCGGCCTTCTTCGGGTGATATAGGTTGGAATTTCGAACCGAACCCTTTATTTAGTCCATAGGTTAGATTGTTCTAATTCCACGCGCCGTGCGTCTCCTGGATATCTCACTTTCAGTTAAATCCCTTTAGTAACTCTCCAATTTTTGTTCCCTGCTGTGACCAAGTATTGAACTCATAACTCTTTTGGGCTAAGTCACTTTTTGAGATTACTCAACAAACATACATGGACCAATGGATAAAAGCTTTGGTTGAAGTAATCCAAAAAAAGAGTTGTGTGTTCAATACCTGACCACAGCAGACGAAACAAAAAAACTTGGAGAGTTGAGTCTTCAAGGTGAGATTTCCAAAAAAGGTATGACACGTGGAATTAGTACAATCTCTCACAGTGGAGTAAATAAAGGGTTCGTTTCGAAATTCCAACGTATATCACTTGAAGAAGGCCGGAGCGTATAACGACCGAAACATCGTGAATATGGCAATAAAGATGAGGACAACCGTTCGGACGGTGTAAATAGTTATAATATAAGGGTGTTTCATTAAGACGGATCAGAGTCAGCAGTAAATAAATCGGTGTTATTGGTAAAAATTCATTCATTTCTCTATTGGATCATGTTATTTAAGTCATGGCAATTATGTGTGAAAAATAATATCGCCCAAATGTCCGCCAAATCTGAAAGAAAAAGATCATTAAACGCTTAAATTTAATTCACATTTAAAATCTATCCAAGTTATTGGAACACCCTATAGAAGTATAAACAGAGGATATTTACTGTAGCCCATCTTAATTCACTAAGGCAAAACATGTGCATGTTACCACTCCCAATCAATAAATGTTGAAGCCACGAGAGCCATGTCTGATGTAGCAGGTTATTATAATTATTATTATTATTATTATTATTATTATATTCTTGGTTTTGCATTTGTTCCCAATCTTTACTGATGCGATAGACATTTTTTTCAGTTTTTATTATTGAATGTTCTATGTCGCCATCTTGTTTTTCAACAACCCGAGATCGACTTGCATTATCGTAATGGCTTATTTATTTCCCTAGAGTTACATTACTCCACGTCTTATTTTTAAATACAACTTTTTATTTCCTTCTCGCTTTTTATTGTGCCAATTTCTCTACATGCTTCATCTACCCGGGTTCAATAATGTTTAAACTACTAAAATTCTTTCTTTTTTCTTTTAAAACCTATTTAAGTCTAAAAACATAAGCCACTTTCGTCTTGAATTTACGTTGAAGTGCTTTGTATATTTTGTTTGCATCCCGAGGAGTTCAGAATTTCAATATTTGAGTGAGGAATTTTTTTTTTTTAGTCAAATAAAGACACGTTGTTAGTATTTTCATGGATATAAACCTTGTGTCATTCATTGTGTGTATGACGGAAAATAACACGAATTTATTATCTCCACGAAGAACATGCTATACAAAACAAGAAAATGCAATACCGCTGATAAGTCAATGCCTGAGCGCGTATTAATACAAACGTACTACTTACGATGCGTTATATGCTGACTACCAGCCCCTGAGGTCCTGGACAGCAAGCTTCCTTTTTTTTTTTTTTTTTTTTTTTTTTTTTCAAGTCGGCTTCCTTCCTTTTCCTCAAGCAAAAAAAAAAAAAAATCCCGTTGCTCGATGGAGACATCTGATTGTCAATTTTATAAAACTCGGTAAATTTTATTAGGTTTAATGTTATCCTAACACCTTTCTTTGTCAGTAAAGTTTGGGCTTAATTCCTGACGACCGACATCCAGTAAAAATTTTGATGCCGTGCAGCTTTGGATTGGTTCTTGCAAAAAGTCGTACCCACCTGTTCTGCTATTCTGTTAAGGGTTTTGTGTGTGTTTTTTATATATATATATATATATATAGCAAAATTGTTCAAACCATAGGGTAATTGTCCATCCTAAAAAATGCTTGATATCTAAAAAAAAAAAGCACGAAACTAATCGAGCTCCTTTTTCCAGGTTTACAGATAAGACGTTTAGCCATCTTGATACCATTTGTTGAAAGAACCACTGAAAAACCTTTTGAATTATTCAGCTAGAAAGAGAACAGGTTAAAATCATTTCGTGTCAGATCCACTGTCTTCCCAAATGAGCAATGGTGAGAGGAAAAAGATCATTCAGGCCTTCAGTAATGGTACCAACATTCATACTCTGGCTTCCATCTTCAAAGTCCATTCAAGAACCATCAAGAGAAACGGTGAATTAGTTTTAAAAAGAAAGAACAGAGAGGAAAAGTGGATCAGGAGGTCTCTATAGCAAGAGAGATCATCATTTCACCTTAGAGCTAAATAAATTCTTATCGTTCAAACTAGAGTCCAAGAGTGTTATAAAAAGCTCGGAGAATTCCAGAAAGATATATTTAATCATTTCTAGGATACAACGGCTCAAAGCTTAATCTAACAGTTGGATAATTTTGCTGTTACACGATTTGGACAAGTTTGCTGTTACACCTGGTATATATGATAAAATAGTTTTAAATTATACTATAATCATGCGTAAAAGTGTTCAATATAAGAGATACAGCGTATGTAGATATAAATGGGGACACTTAGGTTAACACGGAGACAGTTTGTTTCATACTTTAACGCAATCTTCAGGCTAACACACATGGCCTAAACATTGCGTTGAAGCATGAAGCAGACTGTCGTCGTTTGATGTTGATCTCAGGATAGTTGAGTTCGTTAAACTCTACTTCACGCAAATAGCCTTGGTAAAGATATGAATCCATCACTTCAACCCCACGACCACCATAATTATGAGTTAACTAGTTCGACAATCTGGGTTCTTCAGTTTATATTGGCAACGAGTCTTCGTGCAAAATTTGTAGAGTTGTCTTCTCTATCATGAAAATGGCTACAAGATTAAACGAAAAGCACTCGGGGAAAAGTATCACCATTGAAAATTGCCCCACAAACTTCTCAAAGAAAGAACTTTTTTTTTATCTTGCGAAAAAAAATTAGCTTAGATAAACTCGCCATCAAACGATTATATTTGGTGTTGGTGTGGGTTCTTTTCTACCATTTCGCTTGCTTCAGTATACGAGGTTGATTTGCTTGACACATCCTTATTGGCTGGATTTTGATCTGAAATTTTCTTTGTATAATGTTCGGTTTATAGGATTAATATTCAACACGATGTAAGACTTCACTATCTCACGTTCAGTGTCTCCAGCTATCAGTCTCTTTCCGTTCCGTTCATATCTTTCTGCCTCTCTCTTTCCCTTCATATCTGTCTGCTTCTCTCTTTCCCTTCATATCTGTGTGCCTCTCTCTTTCCCTTCATATCTGTCCGCCCCTCTCTTTCCCTTCATATCTGTCCGCCCCTCTCTTTCCCTTCATATCTGTCCGCCCCTCTCTTTCCCTTCATATGTCTGCCTCTCTCTTTCCGTTCATATCTGTCTGCTTCTCTCTTTCCGTTCATATCTGTCCGGCCCTCTTTTTCCCTTCATATGTCTGCCCCTCTTTTTCCCTTCATATGTCTGCCCCTCTCTTTCTGTTCATATCTATCTTTTTCTTCTCTCTGTGTCTTCTCTTTTCAGAACTGATTTCATTCCGTCCCCATTCATTTCTTTAAAAGACCGTCATGCCATTGTTGTTACCAACAACAATAGATAACGTTATAATTTTTACCATATTTTAGTCAAGAAGGAAGATCAGTGTCATTAAACAGGGGTCAGGCAAGTAAGCTAGTTTCTTTTCGGTGGCTATGTAGATCAAATCATCCCACTAACCTGTACACGTCGTGCTGAGTAGAAATTACAATTTCTTTTTCCATAATCTTCTATGTCCACTTAATGTTACTCTTTTCAATATCGATGATGATAATAAAGATGGCTCTTGAGCTGGAGGCGTTCAAGTGATGAGTAGCTGCTAATGGCGCTTCGCAAACTCGCAGCAGAAGCGATATTACTTCTACCCAATTTGTACGATTCTTCGTTTTCGATGTGACAAAATACAATGGAAAATATGTTGCTGAAAGTCAGTTCATTTTAAATATTTTCTGGCACTGCCATTGACTGAAAACGAAGCATAATGTATAGAAGGAGTGTCGAGAAGACACACACTGTTTTCTGTGTATGCTTTTATTGTTGTATTTGCTGAAGAGCTCACACTTTGGAGGTCGCTTGGGCGAACTCTTTTAGATAGAGACTTCATGACTTCATATATGAATAAATTCCGTCTTCGATTCAACATGAGAGATATTCCAACAATAAGGCGTATAACGTACACACACACACACACATACATATATATATATATATATATATATATATATAGTGTGTGTGTTAAGGCACCAATCACTCTTTTATACAGGTTTTATTGAAGACGACTGATAAAGCACTGTGATTAAGATTTTTCTTAAATTCGTACAAGTGATTTCTTTTTGGGATATAGTGCCTAAGAACTGTACAAATGACCTTTAGATCCGAATGCATTCGGGTAATCTATTGGACATATTTTATCACAATAGGAATGGTTTAATTATCCGAACACGGTCAGTAAGTTGTAGCCTTGTTCATAATTATTGTTAACGCTTCCATTATTATGAAATAAGAAACCAGCTCTCAGTAATGTCAGTTATGAACAAGACTGATTGAGTTCAGAAATGATAACCTCCCCCATTGCTATAAAAAAAAAAAAAAGAAATTTATGTATTCAGAAAAACCAAAAAACATTCTTGATAATGTCTAACAGATTAGACAAAATTGCTCGAACCCACAGATCAATTGGACAGTTCTTACACTCTGCGGTAGTTTATTTACTGATAGACTTATAAATATGTAAGATACATTCGGGTGAGAAAATTGTCTCGCGCAACACAGTGAAGCAACTTTCCTAGCAGCAAATCGAGCAGTTGATTCAATATAATCTCCCTGCTTGAATGTGAATTGTCATTTTATACGAGTAAATGAAAGAAGAGCTATTCCTGTCAATATATATATATATATATATATATATATATATGTATATAATTATTCTTCGTGAATTCAATAAGAATAAAACAGAAAAAAACATTTATTGATAGTAAGTATAAACCACAGAAAATAAATAAGAAGAAATTGGTCCTACGGCATGCATAAAAAAAGTCAGAAATTGGCTTGAGAAGTTTGCTTTCTATTTAATGTTGTTATGTCCGGGGGAGCAAGTACGCTGTCCTAGTTTTGTGTAAATACCAAAATAAGTCTTACCTCGAAGACATTTGGTGTCGAAAGAAAGTGAGCTAACCCCTTTAATGGAAGTTGTCGCATTAGGTGTCGGTTGATGAGATTTTAATTCTAACCACCAGAAACCTCTTTTGCATAGAATTGCTATTTTTTTTAGCACAATGGTTTAATTTTCGCCATTTTTTTTTTTTTTTTTTTTTTTTTTTTGAATCGGATTTTTTTTCATATAAAGAGGTTTAACCTCTTATTGGATATACTTGACAGGGTTGAAGACTGTATTTAACAATAACACGATGAACTGTCTTCGTGACATCTCTCAATAAAGAAATTACTTGGCGAACTACATTTGTCCTGCAAGCAACATAAGACAATTACTTCTCACTTTCACTATATTAGTTGTTGGTTTTTCTCTTGATTCCAGAAGTTATCGGTCTGCCATGTTGGACATATTATCGCGTCTCTGTATCAAGAAGAGTTCTTAATATTTATCAAAAATATATTCCAAGAAGCACTTTTTTATTCCAAATTAAGGATAACTTTTTTTTTATTCCCAAATAAAATTATAACCAGACATTTCTGAGACACACACTGAGGAAAAAGGGCATGAAGAATTTGATACGCCTATGATATACTGAAGGGCATGAAGAATTTGACGCTCCCATGGTATACTGAAGGGCATGGAGATTTTGACGCTCCCATGATATACTGAAAACAAGCGAGAGGGAGAGAGAGAGAAACCTGCCTAATGACCTTGTGTAAGTAGATGATAGAAGGAGTAATAGTGAAAAGACAAACCCGTAGAAGATCTACAAAGGATGGGAAATCGTGGCGAGCCGTGATCGCATACCTTCTGAAGTGATCTGGCATAGAAAAGTAGAAATGATTGAGACAAACGTTTCCAGGATTACATACAACAAAATTGAGCTGACGGAGATCATATATATATATATATATATAATATATATATATATATATATATATATATAATATGTGTGTGTTTTCTTTTTCTTTTTCCTACTCTTAAGCATATTATATCAGTAACTATCTCCGTGTTATCCATTTTATCACTGGGAGGATTTATTAAATCCATGTATAACGTCTCGGTGAATTTTGTCTGGAGGGAAGAGAGATGGGTAAAAAACATACACAGATGTGGTTTGATGTCATTTTTTTTTTTTAAGTCGGCGTTGGAAATGTGTCGGCTTTTTTCTTATTGCCAATTCTCAGTTTTCCACCAACTGCGCCATTTCGACAACTGATCTGTACGCTGTTTATGAAAAACCAGGAAGTATTTGCCAGAAGGCGGGAAAAGCATTGTTAACATAAGGACAATTATCTATCTAATGTTGATGCATTGCTAATGATATTACATTGAAAGTGAGCTATGTAATATGATCAATGGTCAAGAATTGTAGCAAATATTGTTGTCCGAATAGAAATGTTTATTTTGTTTTAATCATTTCACCCAAAGCAAGGTGATAATCCCACTAAGACGCGGGGGCGTGGTCACTGAGAGTGAAAGATGAGATAGCTTTAGTAAGGAGAAAGGACAATAAAAGAACAAGATTCCGGAAGAGAGAAGATGGCGATTGAAACCATGTAAATAGTTATAAGCATATCACACATAAGACTCGGTTTTAGTTAGGAAATCAGACATAAGTCGAGAGTTGGAAGAGAATTTACGAGCAAAGCATTCTGTTTTATCAGTATCAGATGGCAACACTTCAAACTGTTTCAAGAGAGGAGGGATTGAGGATTTACCTTAGTTTAATACACTCTTACAGGTCGGAGCGTACAACGGCCGAAACGTTGTGATAAATGTGGCAACAAAGATGAGGACATTACTCCGAATAATATAAATAGTGTACATAATACCTCATCTCAGAAATATAAACAGGTTTTTATCATTTTAAATGTTATTTTTGATGGATGCCCATATTTGAGTAGACGCTCCGTTTATTTTAAACAGTATAGTTATTTTCGTCTACCGGCTTAAATATTCAAGAAATCTCATTACAAAAAAAGAATAAGATCGCTTATGATATTATTTGCGTTGCCAATAATGAAAATATACAGGGTGACTCCAAAAATATACTCAATCTTTTTTAACTAATTCACTCCAAGCAAGGCGATAATGTCACTAAGATGCAAATAGCTACTACGAGTGAAAGCCAATGAAAAAAACTTTAGGAGCCGGAAACCCATATTCTAAACAGGAATTAAACCTCTAATTCAATTCAATAGCTCAGTGAGGAGTGTGAACCGGACGATAGGCGATCATATCTATTCCTACTGAGGAAAAGTGGTAAATCAAATTTCATAGTTCAGGCAGAGATGTTAGAAGTACAGATATGAATTAGACTCCAGCAGGTACCTAAAACCCAATCCTAAACAGGAAATTCTAAAACCCAGTCCTAAACTGGGAATAAGGGATAAACCTCTACTTTTGTTCAAAAGACCGGGGAGTGGTTTTTAGCTTGCAAATAAGATTAGGGGTTAAAAATTAAGAAATTATTGACTTAAAAGTAAAATTAACGGTTTAAATTAAATATTAAATGGCTGTATCTGTAAAAAAAAAAAAACATGTAAAAAATTATAAAAAATCAAAAAGTAACTACATTGTTTCAGGACACCCTGTATTTTGTAAATCCTGGCAGATACGTTAGCTAGTATATATATATAGAAGCATTAATTACTCTTGATGTTTGAGTTTTGTTTATCTGAAACAAAAAGATTTTTCGGGGATGATTTGGTCAGTCTTTTGTTGATTTTAATTGTTTTTTCTATTTTTGTAATGCTTAACATTAATAAGAAACAAATAACAAAATACATTTAAAGTTTAGATAATTTTCCTTTTGTTGTTGATTTCCAAGAGTTTTTTTTTGTTTTGTTCAAAGTCTTTATCGCTGAAATGAATTGACTACCTCTCCCACCTCGTCCACACTGATCATTATATTTTATATTGTAATTTTTTTTGTTGACAGGTGCTTTTTTATGTACGGTTAACCTTGCATATCAAGCTTCTGCGTTTTGGAAATATAAAAACATTTTTTTCTATACATTATTTCTCCCTCCCCCACAACTTGCAAATCTTTTTTCATTCATTGTTAAATCACGAGTTTTAAAATAAATTTATCAAAAGAATAATTTGGAGACAATATAGCGTTAATTCCTACGATGGGGTGGGGGAGGGAGTCACTTCTGAAATCCTGCTTTTAATTGAACACCCCCGCCCTAGTGTCTCTAGATATTAAGCATAAAAAATACCTGTTTACTTCATGACTTTTTTCTTTTTTAATTAAAAACCAATACAAGGCCCAAGAGCCACACTAGGCAGAGGGCTACTGAATGTGGAGTATGGCATGAACGCAAGAGTAGAAAGTGAAGATTACGAGGATATAGCAGATGTACAGATATTGATCCGAGACTTAATAAGATTAAAAAGCTTCCACATGGTGTCTATTCCACAAAGTAGAAGTGATTAGGAAGAAGCTTTCTTAATGGGACTTGCTCCTTACAAATGGAATCTGGGGGAAATGAGAATGATTCAATTCCGTAGACATAGGATGGCGTGCCTGCGCAGTAAACGCATGAACTGGTGGAACTAGTGTATTTAAAAATGTATGTATTAATAGAAATGAACAACATATTGGCCAATAAAATAAAACATTTCTCCCTCTAAGAATATTGGGGATAGAAACTTTTTTTTTGTTTCTGTTTTTTTTGGGGGGAGGTTGTTTTTTGTTGGTTGTTTTGGGGGTTTTTTTTGTTTTTTTTAAGTGAAGCTCACCATGTATAAGGCTCAAAGGCCACTCAAGGAAGAGGGTTACAGTAAAACACAGTTTATGCTCACAGGAGCGGAAGATATCGGTTAACCCTAGACTTGAACAGGTTACGTTTGTAGTGATCCGGGAAACATCCTCTTGGAAGTCGGTTCTACAGAGATTTGCGGAGATAATGTTCAAATAGTGGAGGAGGATGTTAAAGTGGTCCTTAGATTTTTTTTTTAAAATATTACTTTTTTTTATCTTTATCTCAATGCTAACTCATTTTTTTAACGATCGATTGTAATTAACACGAGCGGAAGGAATATTTGCTGTACGATTAAATTTGAAATACATTTACTGGTTGGTTTTTGATGTCTGTTCTTTGTCGGTCTGAAATGCTTTCAGATATAAGTCTCGTCTGAAAGTAATTTATTTCCCATTTGTTATTGGAATAATAATAATAGAATAGTCCATAATAATAATAATGGACTATTCCTGACATTATAATACTGCGCCTCTCAAGAGGTATGAGGATGTTGTAAGACGAAGAGAGATAATTGAGAGCATATTGTAAGGACATTGGAATAGTGATACTTGTCGAGACAACATAGTTAACTATAACCAAATCTCATAGTCATTACTAATACTTCTACTTCTTTGCATTAGATTTCTGTTGTAATATATCTTTGTATTCCGTACCTGTGTTCGTGTTATTCTTTCATTGGTTCTAACCTTGGACCATCACCGTGGTACAAGGAACTTGGACCATAACACCATTCATATTACTTTTTTCGCGGGCGTAGAAAGTCAAATCATCCTAAAACGTTACTAGTAAAAATGACAAAAAAATGAAAAAAAAAGTTGTAAAAATTAATATAGATCATTTTTAAACTGGATCTTGTTTTAGTTTTTTAAAATAACATTTACTGGAGATCTAGATGACCGCTCATAGGCTTCATTCAAAATACTATGTGTCCCCCAAAAATTGACATTTAAAATGTGAATATCTGAGTAAATACGTATCCCATGCAAACGAAATTAAATATGCTTTATATTGAAAAACAAAATATATATCTATCAGAATTCGAACAAGATATTCAAAGAGATGTAGATTTTATAACCAATTTCACAAAGCTTCACTCTGCGCACCCACTTGTGACACGACACAGGTCAAGTCCGTAGTCCAGCTCTTGCCAGACACGCTGTAGCATGTCTTGCGTAACATTCACCAGCGCCACATTGTGTGGATCAAGCGTGCCAGTGATAATAACAGTGTGCTGTTGAATTTGTCACCACGTTCACCTGACTTTGACACCTTGTAATATTTTTCTATGGAGGCTATGTGAAAAGATAGGTCTATATCTCCCCTTCCTACAAGCCTAGAGGAACTTAAGCAGAAAATCACTGAGGGGCTGGCGAATCTACAACTTGAAAAAATTTGTAGATTTCCCATTCCTCTCGTTGATAACTTGGCAGTTGTTAACGCTGTGTACTGAAATAGAGTAATACCCGATTACAGGCGCCGACTGTAAGCGTGTGGAAATTAGGGGCGCATTTGGGCGCTTCCGGTTTTATTTAAAAGGTTAAATAGCTGGCATATAGTTATTTTCTAAGCTTAGCTTAGATGTGGCACAAGGCCGAAAGTATGGGCCACCTAGTGAGGATCGAACTCACTTTTCAGTCGTAACTGATCTAGCGAGACAAGCTTGCTAACCATTACACCACGCCGAGGTGCCCAAATAGCTGGCATATATTGTGGCTTGAATATTGTAACAGGTTAATCAAAGACCAATTATAGCTAGGTTTTAAAATTTATTTGCACATATGCAAGACTTAAAAAAAATGGCGTAACACAGTCTTTCACCTCTCTTTAAAACCTACTTTAAAAATATCAAAAGGAAATGATTTGTCTTATCAGCAGAGATAAAAATTTTGTTAAGCCTAAGGTTTATATAACGCAGACAAAAAGTGAAAATGTCAATAGGAAGATTGTATTGCATCAGTGTTTTAACTGGCGATGGCCTTACCTACTAATAATGTAAATATCTGGGAAGCGTTTTAACAAGCGATGGAATATGTTACAACGATGCCCGAAGGTATAATGGAATAATGAAAGACGCTTTGAAAAAAAATGGGAGTACCAGGGATGAAATCTCATTGGAACAGCTCCAGTTCCAGAGCCTTCACATTCCTTGGAGGAACGACTCTGTAATTGACCATACGTGTATCCTTACTCACCACGAATGGTTCTCCTAGACCGGTTGCCAACCAAGGCTATAAAATAAAGTCTGTTCTGATATTTACTGGGAGGAGAAGAAATGGAATAATGTTTTTGATCTCTCTACTCTTAGGGAGCCAGCCACGTGTGGTTATTTATTAGGACTCCAGTCACATGTTATTATTTATTCTTTAATTACCTCCGGGTATTTACTAGTCTTTCTTACATCTTATTTCTGTTGTATTTTATTTAATGTATTGAATTCAAAACCTCAGGATATATTCTCATGTATTTTATTGCAATTCCCAAATCCTATGGTGCTCATGTAAGCAATACCAGATCCAGATCCCCCCACCAAAAAAAGGTCCATGAGATGAAAGCTCATTAGAACAGATCCAGAGGTTTTGAATTTAGTGTTCTTCTCTTAGACTGGTTGCCATCCAAGATGTCATATTGGAAGAAAATGAGTAACTACCGACACCGAGGTTCGAACGTAACACTCTGGACTCATGAATATGTTTTCCTCCAGGTGTATAAATAGCGGTGTCAGCCTACTGACTGCAGTGACTATTGAGTGGAACTATCCAGTCGAATTAGTGTGAATTATTGTGCATCGATTATTTGAGTTTTGATTTAGGATTTACCGGACGTTAAGTCGAGCCGCGCTACTAACAAGGTATTCACTGAAATGGTTAATTATCTGTAGTTGACTTTTCTTTGTTCTTAAGTATTTATTTGTAGTTGTAATTAAATACTGTTTTATATACACACTGAAATCTTTAGTTATACTTAATCATTAACGGTCACCGTACCTCACGAAACAATGCTATAGAACCCAGTATGTCCTGCTATTTACCTTTCGCTAAGCAAAAGTTAAGCAAAATATTAAGAATCAGTAAAGTTTCATCATAAACAAAGAAAAGGGTGCAGGTTCAATTCTCCCGTATGGCATTGACTACTGGACAATCTCTCGTGAAGAAGTGACTTGAGGCGACAGAGATATGGTTCTACAGAAGGATGCTGAGAATACCATGGATGTAGCGTGTGAGTAACGAGTAAGTTGTAGGGAAAACGGAAACAGAAAGGACACTTTTACTTAGAATCAAAAGTGACAGTTGAAATTTATAGGACACAAAAGAGCTTGAAGAATGTAATGCTCACAAGACATTAACGAGGGACAGATGGAAACTGAGTAACTCACCTGACGAACTTGTGTAAACGGATAGCAAAGTAGAAATTTGAGAGAGACCTTAAGAGTTATAAATGATAGGAAGTTGTGGAGAGTCAGGATCGCCCACGTTCTGAAGGGACACGGCACAGAAGTATAGCACAGGGCCAAATAAAATGAAATTATGGTAAATTGTATAGCGTCGATTTTTTTCCAAATGAGGAGGACATGCCTATTTCGAAAATGCGCATTTCAAATTATAATATTACTTAATGAATCTATATCTATAATTCTCAAAATGTGTGTGTGTGTGTGTGATCGGATGTTTTTTATGTATTTCTACAGTTTTCATCCGATTTCGATTACATTTTTTTTTGTTTGATACATAATTCTTCAGTGACGGTTATGAGTCCAAATTGTTGGCGACAATGGCTCTCCACTACTTCCTCTCCATTATAACAATCAGCAACGTTTTACTATTTACTATCTGTTCTTGGATATATATCTTTCATAAAAACTTTAATAAAAATAAATAGTTTAAATTATTGCAATAATATTATTTATTATTATACAGTTCCCTTTTCAAGTCCAACCCCCCATTCAAATTGTTAACCCCCACAATTTGGGGATGTGCCTTAGTTGCAGCCAAATGTTGTTACTAATATTGATTTTCGGGTGGGTTGACTTCAAACTGCTCCAATTGAAGGGCAAATATCCCCAGTAATGAAAGAGGCGGTCAAGGATGGGTTATACTGCTAGTTAAATAATAGAACTGACTTCTAACGCCGTAGGAATGTACACAGTTATTTCAAACACGAGACAGGCTATATCTAGATTCTTTTTTTTTTTATTCCACGAGTCCTATGATTAAAATACTACTTCGCCTAATTTCACTTTTATTTTTATTATCTATTTATTTCTATAACGATGTTTCAGCCGATGGCTTCTACAACCTTCCTCCGTACAACTTTAAAAATTACAGTATTAGCATAACATCTTTTCGTATAGCTCACCGGAGATGATAAACTAATAAGGAACAAAATATTTAAAGAATCCGACATGAACTTATTGGCATTTTCCTTAAAATTTCGTTGTTGCTTTTAAGGAAAATAGGGAAAAAATAGATATTTTCAGGTAGAATCGTAAAGAGACATTTGAAATTTTCTAAGGGCATAATGCTCAAAGTAAGCTTTGAAAATTGGACACTCACAAAACATAGGTGGGTTATTCTTCGTTTTTGTAAAGAGCTTCTGTTATGACAGAACAGAGAGCTGGGGTAAAAAAACGATAAATATCGGTAACCGCTACAAAGGATCGGAGATTGTGGAGAGCCATGATTGCCTTTGTCCTGAAGGGACATAGCACATAAAACATGAACCTGAAGAAAGTAATGTTCCAGTTAAAATTTCTAAGGGGCATAATGCGAAAAGACGGCTTGTAAAATTAGACTATCATAGAACATTAGGTTGTTTACACTTCCTTTCCATAACGAGCTTGTGTAAATGGATGGTAGAACAGGGTGTGGGGTGGGGGCGATAGAAAACGATAATTATTGCTAAGAGCTACAAGGGATCAGTAGTAGTGGAGAGCCATGATCGCTTGTGTCTTGAAGAAAACATGAACCCGAGGAAAGGAGTGTTCCAGTCAAAGTTGCTATTACTATGAAATGGAACATTTAATAGAATGTCGATATTTACATCAAAAACGTTTCTACGGAAGGCCGAAAAGTACACTAAGAAATTTATAGAGATAAAAACGTTAACGTTCAAGGTACTGCATGCTTTTATTATTTCCAAAAGTATTGTTAGACAATAATAAACAATACATTACTAAACAAAGCAAAAAGCGCGTGTTCTTGCTTTTAGAATGAGTGAAAATTACGTCCTTATAATCGCTTTGTTGAATTAGAAACTTTGAGTAACTTGACACTTGACTGACTGTAAACAAAAACCTTTTTGTGCAAACACGTGGACCTGACAGTCCTTACAAAAGGTTAGTCTCTATTTTATCTAGCTTCAATAAATTCAGATCTGTTGGTAAGGGGCTGGCTTAACTTTGAAAAGTCCACTTGAAGAGGGATTATGAACCAGTGGCAGCTGAGATAAGGGAAATTCAATCAGTGCCATTCGATGACAAATCAGTTGCTTTCTTTCTTTCTTTCTTTCTTTATCCACTCGTCAGTTCCATCTCCCTCTGTATCGATCTATCTGTCCTCCTCTCTGTGTCCATTCCTCTGTCCGTTCCTCCTCACTCGGTGTGTGTCCGTTCGTCTGCCGTCCCTAAATCCGTTCCTCACTCCTACTCATCTGCCCGTCCCTCTCTCCGTCTCTGTTGTGTGTCTGCCCGTCCCTCTCTCCGTCTCTGTTGTTTGTCTGCCCGTCCCTCTCTCCGTCTCTGTTGTGTGTCTGCCCGTCCCTCTCTCCGTCTCTGTTGTGTGTCTGCCCGTCCCTCTCTCCGTCTCTGTTGTGTGTCTGCCCGTCCTCTCTCCGTCTCTGTTGTGTGTCTGCCCGTCCCTCTCTCCGTCTCTGTTGTGTGTCTGCCCGTCCCTCTCTCCGTCTCTGTTGTGTGTCTGCCCGTCCCTCTCTCCGTCTCTGTTGTGTGTCTGCCCGTCCCTCTCTCCGTCTCTGTTGTGTGTCTGCCCGTCCCTCTCTCCGTCTCTGTTGTGTGTCTGCCCGTCCCTCTCTCCGTCTCTGTTGTGTGTCTGCCCGTCCCCTCTCTCCGTCTCTGTTGTGTGTCTGCCTGTTGTGTGTCTGCCCGTCCCTCTCTCCGTCTCTGTTGTGTGTCTGCCCGTCCCTCCTCTCTCTCCGTCTCTGTTGTGTGTCTGCCCGTCCCTCTCTCCGTCTCTGTTGTGTGTCTGCCCGTCCCTCTCTCCGTCTCTGTTGTGTGTCTGCCCGTCCCTCTCTCCACCTTTGGTCTGTGCGTGTCCGTCCGTTCGTCTCTCCCTCTGTGCGTCTGTCAGATCGTCCCTCCATCACTGTGTCCTTTCGTACGTCCCTCCATCACTGTGTCCTTTCGTACGTCCCTCCATCACTGTGTCCTTTCGTACGTCCCTCCATCACTGTGTCCTTCCGTACGTCCCTCACTCACTCACTAACTGTCCTTCTGTTCCATCCTCCATCACTGTGCCCTTCTCTCTATGTGTCCTTTTGGTCCCTCCCTCTGTGTGTCCTTCCGTTCATCTCTCCTTCCTTCTGCGGGTCTGTTACTTCTCCCTGCTTGTCACCACAAATAAGTACGGTTCAAAAATAATTTTCTTTCCACTTTCTGCTTGCTGACAACTGAAGCGATCTAGTGTGTGTTTTTAAAAGAAGATGTAAAAAAAAAATGTAACACCGTTGATTGCCTCGTGATTAATTCTAATCATTTGACGGCCATTTCTCTCGTTGTCTTGTGACTGGCTGTCTTCGTAAAGGCAATTTCGAGCGAGAATGTCTGCTGTCAATCCAGACGATTGGCTTGTCACGACACCGAAATCTCACTTTTCCTCTCTACCCACCACCACGTCTGTCTTTTTCCTCAGAACAGGAAAAAGCTGATAATATTCCTTAATGATAATATTTTTTTGCTAATTAAATTATCTTAAATCTTCAAGTTTATTTACAACTACTAGTGATTTATTCTGATGCAAGTATTGATGGACTCACAAGCCATTGATAATGTGATCTTCATTAGGCTTCAACAAATATAACCTTGTGTCAAACTTGGCACATTAAAAATATTTTTTATAAATATTTCTGACTTTTGGTATGTCAGAGTAACTCTTTGTTTTATCGTTTCATTTGTTTCACATTGTTATAGCCTATCATTGCTTTAACTTTCCTATCGATCTTTGCTTCTAAACATGATCGAAAATGAAATGCTGGGTGGAAAAAATATTGATCTGCTAAGAGATTAAACTAATCTTAGTAAATCCCTACATAATTATTTTTTAACCTTTCTATCTAGGAAAGTTAGCCCCAAAATCCGGATGCAAATTTCTTTTATTAATAATTTAGATTTTCATGCTGTCCTATTCAGAACGACGTAGAATTAGTTTCATAATTTGTCAGATGTCTGATAAAGGTCATTTCTGGTATTTCTCTTCTAAAGGTTAAGTTATTCAGAATAATCTGTTCAAATCTCTTCAATAACTGGTGTTTTGCCCAGTTGTGGTCATTCTTTCCAAAATGTGTTCAAAACTTCCAAAGGTTAAACCAATTGTTCTCAGTGCCTGGCTTTGTGGAATTATCCAATAACAATAGCAGACTTCCTCGGAATTTTCTGTCAGTTATACTGTGGTCAGTTTTGACATTCTTTTCCCATGTGGTGTCTTCTCTAGACTTGTCACCTTCAGAAGCATCGCTCGCTTTGTCCAGCACTTCAAATCACTCTTTATCCAACCTTGAATATTTACCTGAAAGATGGTTTAAGGTCATAGGAAGCCAATGATGACTGAATAAAGGAGTTATGGATAAAATATTTTATCTTCCCCCGTCTTCGACAAATTAATTATATCTGGAATTTGAAAACCTAATAAAATTGCAATATGAGCACTGGTAAAAATGGTTGCTGAAGACATTAGGTCTGTAAGTCTCAGAAATTCACACACAGATGTCCTCAAGGGTACATGGTAAAAGTGGATAAAGGCGTTAGTCAGATCCAGTGACAGGACCCAAAAGTGTGTGAGTTCAATACCTGGTTAAGGCAGTGGAGAACTTTGAGAGGGGAATTAACAGGAGATAACTGATAACTGACATCCATTAGACATGACATGTGGAACTAGAACAGTCTATCCCAGCGAGCGAAATAAAGGGTTCAGTTCGATATTCCAACTACCTGAAAAAGGCTGGAGCGTACAACGGCCGAAACGTTGTGATAAATATAGCAACAACGAGGACGATAGTCCGAACAATGTAAATATTGTACATAATACATATAGACAGATACTGAAGGTTCAAAGACCTGTCTATATTTCCGAGTATTGTAATTATTTACATTGTTCAGGCTGTTCTCCTCATCTTCGTTGCCATATTCATAACGTTTCGGCCGTTGTATGCTCCAGCCTTCTTCAGGTGTTTGGGATTTCAAACTGAACACTTTATTTCGTCCACCGGGCAGATTGTTCTAGTCCCATGTGCCATACCTCTTCCGGGTATCTCAGTATCAGTTATTTCCCTTTAACTCAATTCTCCAAGTTATTGTTCACCTCAGCTGTAGCCAGGTATTGAACTCACAACTCTTTGGGTCAAGTCACTGGATTCATCCAACGCCTTTATCCACTAGGCCATGTATCCTTGAAGACAACGGTCTGAACAATGTAAATAGAGGTTTACTTAGAGATGGTAGCTTGTCTGTTTTTATGCCTTTAGCCAGGCTTCTTCATATTAAGCATCGTTTCTCTCTGGTTATATATACAGGGTGCGCTGAATAAAATGTCGTCTAAATTAAGCAAAAATGAAAACAACCTTGACATCTTATTTTAACAAATATTTTTGCCGAAATTAAACAAAAATATCTTGAAATACTAAAGAGTAAATTTATTCAATAAAACTGTCATTGACTTCGACCCCGGCCTCCAGATGACTTCAGAATCTCCGGCATCTTTTCTGGGTGGTGTCTTTGTTTAAATTGTTGAATGCTGCCATAATCTTTGCCTTCAGTTCATCTTTGGAGTTTTGTTAGTCTCTTGCTCAACTGCACTCCACACATAATAATCAAGGGGGTTGCAGTCTGGAGCGTTAAGTGGCCTGATGTAAGGGGTGATGTGGTTGCAGAAATTGTTTAACAGCTATAACTGGGTTCTTGTTCTTGTTTGGCTGTCTTGTTGCCAGACATAAAGCTCTTCCAGCAACCACCCTCTTGACTCAGGGCAGCACTACCTACTCAAAGCACTTGATTCAGTCCTCTGTATTGAGTCTGAGACCATCACCAACAAATTCGGTAATTCTTTACTGATGAGAGTTATCAGAATGAGTTTTCTGAACTGCTGTACTTTTGTAATCACCATTAAACCCCTCCAACTCTTTCTGAATCATCTGCACTGCTCTCGGATTGACACGCAAACACTCTGAAATATTTGTATTGGAGCTTCCCGCTTAAATGCCAAACAGTACAGCATTTTTTTTTTCAAATTTCTGGCAGAGTGAATTGCATCATGGTGCTGCTTTTCTCACAGACGGTACCCAACTGACCCTAACCCTACCGTGCAGTCGACAAATACAATGCACACACGCAAAATTAAAAATATAAAATGGCATCAATTACCCATTACACCTTGTACAACACCTGCTTTTTAAAATATTTTCTTTCTTGTCAATCCATTTTTCTTGGTAACCTTTTGCTTTTCTCAAATCTCTTGTAGTATTCTTAAAACTGCTTGTTTTTCTTACCTTTCTAATGTTTTCAGTTTCTTTTTGATTGACCTCCGATCTTTGTTCAACATTTTCACTTTCTAATATCCCTGTCATACAAGAGCTTTAAAATATCTTGTTTCTCTTTTGAGGTTCTATCTTTTTTTATGTGTCCTGGGTATGACGATAAACTACGTCCAACAGCAAGGCCTCTGAGCAGCAGGTTTTGAGGAGCGTGGAACCACCTCTTAATTGCTGGTGTTCCCAGCTCCACTCTGATCCGAGGTGGTAGCACCTGTTATGGTCCCAACTATGGGCAAATAGTTAACCCCCAAAACTGGGTTTACACCCCTTCAATACATTTTTGATGAAAAATTATTACCATTTTTGTAAATAATTACCAGCCATACATTATTATGAGCAATACATTTTTGTAAAAAAAATATTACCAGTAATAAATTTTTGAAAAAAAAACAAAAAAAAAAAAAACAGCTATACATTTTTGAAGGAAATATATTACCAGCAATAAAAATTGTCGGCATTAAATAACCCATTGAGGTTGATATGCCGTAAATCAAACCAAATCATCTTTTTTTATGATGCATGCAATACAGATATCCATAAATTTACTATCAAACATGTTTATGGCAGATGCTAACTTCCAAGAGAGCATCTAATTGCACATTCTCAGTCACACATTTTCCTCTAACATGAAGTGGAATGTTTATCCTGAATAAATTGTTAGGTTTACTGATAGGAAAGTTAGATTCTGGGTTGAATTAACTGTCGCTACATAGTGAACTATCTATCTTTTATATTTATAAATCTACCAATCATCTATGCATTGAATATTGCTATCTCACCTTGTCTGGTGCTCACGAGATTATTGACAAAATCCAAAGAAAGGTCTGTAATATTATTGATCCTGATCTGGCATCTTGACTTCAGCCACATTCCCACCACCACGACATGGCTTGTCTGTGTCTTTTTCCATGAATACTTTTATGGCAATTCTTCTAATGTACTCTCCTTCCTGGTAGCTCAAATTTATGGATTGAAGTGTAGTACTAGATTAGCAACTAGGTCTCATTTTGCTGTTGAGGTAGCTAGATATAACCGTAAGATGTTTTCTAAGTTTCTTTTCTCACTTGCAGAAATCATAGTCATAGTTGATGCATTTTTATTTTACTGTTTGGAACAGATTTTCGGCAAATGTGTACTAATTTGAAAAAAAATATGGATGATTTGCATTCTTCAAGAAGTTAACTAATAAAAAAATTTAGCAATCACAGTTTAATTTCTCAAAATTTCATGAAGTGGTGGTGGGTTGTAAGAGATGTAAAAAAAAATATATTTTAACATTATTTTCTAAGAATAATAATAAATACTTTCTTGCCACTCTGAATAGTAATAGTTTCTTGCACCTCTGAATAATAATAATAATACTTTCTTGCCTCCCTGAATAATAATAAATACTTTCTTGCCTCCCTGAATAATAATAAATACTTTCTTGCCTCCCTGAATAATAATAAATACTTTCTTGCCTCCCTGAATAATAATAATTAATTTCTTGCCTCACTGAATAGTAATAGTTTCTTGCCTCCCTGAATAATAATAAATACTTTATTGCCTCACTGAATAGAAATAGTTTCTTGCCTCCCTAAATAATAAGTACTTTCTTGCCTCCCTGAATAATAATAGATACTTTCTTGCCTCACTGAATAGTAATAGTTTCTTGCACCCCTGAATAATAATCAATACTTTCTTGCCTCCCTGAATAATAATAAATACTTTCTTGCCTCACTGAATAATAATCAATACTTTCTTGCCTCCCTGAATAATAATCAATAGTTTCTTGCCTCCCTGAATAATAATCAATACTTTCTTGCCTCCCTGAATAATAATCAATACTTTCTTGCTTCCCTGAATAATAATCAATAGTTTCATGCCTCCCTGAATAATAATCAATAGTTTCTTGCCTCCCTGAATAATAATAAATAGTTCCTTGCCTCCCTAAATAATAATAAATAGTTCCTTGCCTCCCTGAATAATAATCAATACTTTCTTGCCTCCCTGAATAATAAGTAGTTTCATGCCTCCCTGAATAATAATCAATAGTTTCTTGCCTCCCTGAATAATAATCAATAGTTTCTTGCCTCCCTGAATAATAATCAATAGTTTCATGCCTCCCTGAATAATAATCAATAGTTTCATGCCTCCCTGAATAATAATCAATACTTTCTTGCCTCCCTGAATAATAATAAATAGTTCCTTGCTTCCCTGAATAATAATCAATACTTTCTTGCCTCCCTGAATAATAATCAATACTTTCTTGCCTCCCTGAATAATAATAAGTAGTTTCTTGCCTCCCTGAATAATAATAAATAGTTTCTTGCCTCCCTGAATAATAATCAATAGTTTCTTGCCTCCCTGAATAATAATAAATAGTTTCTTGCCTCCCTGAATAATAATAAATAGTTTCTTGCCTTCCTGAATAATAATCAATAGTTTCTTGCCTCCTTGAACCTATATTCTTCAAAAGTTAAAATACATCAACTACCATCTTCTGTCTTCCTAAATGCTGTTTCTCTTTTGCCCTTTCTCTTTACTAAATCTTCTTATTCTCTATCACTCCTAATAATCTTTGAATCTTTGTGGCAGTATTGCTTTGGTTGGGGTGAAATGATTAAAATAAAAAATATAATAAACAAACTTCAAATAGTATAAAGGAATCTCTTTGCCCCAAAATAAACTATTGTAAACAATAACTAATGCTCTTTCAAAGCTGTATTGATGTAAGTTATGTACTCTTTGATTAAGAATGTCGATAAAAGCAGAGAGTGTCTCTGAATAACTTCTATAGTAGTGTTGTGGTTCCAGGCCAATTGTGGCTGTTATGTGATTAAAACTGTAGGTCCATAACCTCCCACACCTTATAGGTGAGTCAGGTTAAAGAAGTTACTTTTTAGCTTGTAGAAACACAAATTACCGTAATGCCCCATGTATATGCATTTTTTTAATAAAAATAATAAGCAAACTCAGGGGTGCGTATTATACACAGCTACAAAAAATCTTTAAAAATTCCATAAAATAAGAATTATCATAAAACTAAATTAAAATATTATTATTCTATGTTTAAAACAATTTTTAGATAAGAGTAGGAAATGCTGGCCATAATGAAATTGGAGAGATACAATTTATAGGATTTGATTACAAAACAACAGATGAATATTATGTGTAAGTAGAAACATTTTCCAAAACTTTCAGCACAGTTTTAGGGGTGCGTATTATGGATGAAGGCATATTATACATGGGGAATTAAAACTCAGTTCTGCGAGTATGGGAGAATGGCATGTCTCTAGACAGTACCAATCCTTTGGGAGGATCTTGGGTTAATATCTGGTGTCTGATCCAACTTCTGAAAGAGGGGATTGGATTATTTTGGAGTTCTGGTTCAGTGTATTCATGGGATTCAACTCTAAAGTCATCTTGTGTCTCATTCTGCCTGGAGACTTTTCCAAAAAGGAAATGCTGAAGGGCCTGTGTTTATCCTTGAGCCCATGTACACATGGGATCACCACTTGAAACTTGGCTTTATGCCATATTCCATTCAAGTAAGCATGCAGATATATATTGCTTCAGATGTTTCTACAATTAGGAACAAAAGCTGGCTACACTTGCCAACATTTTAGATTGGAGACATGAATAGAAAATATTTATAATAAAAACATATATTTAAACTGAATTTTGTGTGTGTATGTGTGTATATTCTTCATTGAATACATATGACGAAAAATTTTTAGAATTTTGCAGAAGGGTGCTGAACAGACCATGTAAGCAATGAGGAAGTTTTTAAAGAATTGACACTTGTACTTAGAAACAGAAGTTGTGGAGATCCATGATTGCCCACATCATGAATGTTTGCCCAAGTATTAGCTCATGGCTTATAGGAAGACCAAGGTTAAGCAAACTTCTTCAATACTTCAGCATCTTCCTCAGTATTAAATTCAATTTTATTATTAATTGATATTTTAAGGCTTGTCAACCCTTTTGTGGTTTATTTTAAAACTAAAATATATTTTGAATTGTAGGAAGTTGCATACAGTACCTAGATAGCAAGTCTTTTCAATACTCCAGCACCCTCGTTAGTATTCAATACAAATTTAGTATTGATTGATTTTCTTTTAAGACTTATCAACCATTTGTGGTTTGTTTAAAGCTGAAGCATATTTCAGGTTGTAGGAGATTGCTTATAGTACCTGGTTTTCTCCAATTGGTCCCCCATTTAATTACTGACCAGGCTTGATGCTGCTTAACTTTAGTGATCAAATGAGATTTCAGTGTTAAAGGTTTGTCGGATAGTTGTTTTTGTTAATGCAGTTGAGAAAATTTTATTCTATTCTGTTGAAGAGTTTGAAAGAAAGTGTGTGTGTGTGTGTATATATATATATATATATATATATATATAATTTTGAAAATATGAAAAAGTTTCCAGCAGTCAGTTTTCAATTACATATTCAGTTTATTTTTCAAAAATTATCCCTTGGAGCTCTGCACACACACACACACACACACACACATTACACAAGGGAATGCTGAAATTTTCTCTGCCCAAACCAATGACAAAAGCATTTTGTAACAAAGCATCTTGAGAACTGTATCACATTGAAAATTTTTCAGCACCCCTTTATAAAACACATCAGTTTAGTTATGTGTGATGCATGATACACGCTTAGGGGATCATTTATCTTACAATACATGGCTGACAAGGCAGATTTTTTTCCCGCTGTAGTTTGCCGTTTCTTAGGTAGACCAGTTGCCATCAAAGGCTATAGAACCTGGTCTATCCTGCTATTTACCCATAACTGGGGGGGGTGAAGTAGAGGATTCATACCTTTCCCAAGGGTATTAGCACATAAGCGAATATAAGGGATTCGACTGGAATTCAAACTCTGCTCTCCGATTCATCCAAGCTACTATCCATTACTCCACCATGCCTCCTGAGACTGATATAACACATATATGTATGAATTTGATGCCTACCAAAACACTATCAACTCATTAGTATTATTATTCTCAGCATCCTTCTGTAGAACCACATTTCTGTTGTCTCAAGTTTCTTCTTCATCTGTGAGGAGATTGACAAACATGCACTGCTGTATAGGAAAGACTGAACTGTTCATTACTCTTTTCTTTGTTTCTAATGAAATTTTCTGTATCTTAATACTCTGCTTAGCTTTTGGAAGGCATTTTTCCCTATCCTAATGTGCCTTCAGATTTCAGTGTGATACTTTCCATTCCCTGTTAAAACACTTCCCAAATAATTAAATTTTGTGCTTATTTATAATCTTAAGGTCATGACAATAACAGTGGACAAAGGCGTTGGTTAGATCCAGTGACAGAACCCAAAGAGTGTGAGTTCAATATCCGGTTAAGGCAGTGGAGAACTTTCAGAGGGAAATTAGCAGGAAATAACTGATACCTGACATCCATTAAACATGGCATGTGGAACTAGAACAGTCTACTCCAGTAAGCGAAATAAAGGGTTCAGTTCAACATTCCAACCACCTGAAGAAGGCTGGAGCGTACAATGACTGAAACGTAATAAATATGGCAACAAAGATGAAGACAATAGTCCAAATAATGTAAAAGAAATATATATATATATATATATATATATATATATATATATATATATATATATATATATATATAAAAATGAAAATTGAAATAAAATGACACCTAATATTTTATATAGTAATATTTATTTATAATATATGAAATTTTACAGAGAAGAATTAAAACTTTGTTACTAACAATTGGATTTTCAGTGCTTCTTTTTCTTACAAAGATAATTTCTTTTTCCTTTTCTATTTTTTTTTTCTACTTTAACTGGTTTCACAAAATAATTAATTTTTTTGAAAAGCTAAGCGATACAGTTAAAGTAAAAAAGTTTAAAAAATAAATGAAAAGAACAAACTATTTTCTAAGGAAAAAACACTGAAAATCCAGTTGTAAGTAACAAAGATTTAATTTTAAATCTTCTCTGTAAAAATTAATATATTATAAATAAATATTACTATATTAAATATTAGGTGCCTTTTTTTTTCCAGTTCTCATTTTAATCTGTCTATACAAGTTTTTGTGCAGAATCTTTCTAACAATTTCATTTTTTACCTACACATATATATGTGTGTGTGTGTAAAGTGAAGATATAAAAAGAGGAGAGAATTTTTTTAAACAAGAAGAAACAATATGATTTAAATAAAAGCAAATTAATTTTGTGTGTTTGTCACAAGCAATTCTTCAAAATGTCAGTAGGTAGACATAACCTTGTTGCTAGGCAACTGACTTATTTTTCAAAATCAATATAAGGAGCAACGCTTGTACTGACATCTACTTGCAAACAGGTAAATGTTCCAAGTGACAATGAAATTGAAAGTCGACACGAGTTTCCCCATTGTCCCCTATCATTTTTCTTTCTCACGGTCACCATCCGACTTTGTTGGTGTCATCCTTGCCTCTCCACTGTTTTAACCTCCATTGCTATATGAATTAGATCTTCTTTCATAATCTTCAACCAAACTCTCTTTGCACTGCTGAACTTTCTCTTGTCTTTGTCTTCAGAAGACCAGAGTCAAGAACTGTTGCGGATTTGAATCAACCCACAACAAAGAAAGATGCGGAAAAAAAATGTTTTTAAATATGAAAACATAAAATTTTTTTTTTTTTCTTAATTTTTCTTATTGTGTATGAGTATTAAGTTCTTACGGTCCTTTGTTTGTAGTTGTTTTGTTAAGATGAAAAGAAATCTGATTTCTTTGTGTGTATCTATGAGAAAGAAGAGGCAAGGGAGGAAGTGAGGAGGAAAGTGTAAGTATCATGTAGCTTAGTGAGGAAGATGGGTGAATGTGTAAGAGAATTTCTTTTAAGTCACCTGAGGATATCATGGACCAAGTGTGTGAGCAACGATGAGGTCTTGCAGAGGATGCAAACAAGGAGGAGGCTTATACTTAACAACAGGAAGAGACAAGTGAAGTTTCTGGGACACGTAATGAGAAAGGAGGGACTGGAGAATCTGATACTCACAGGTCAAATAGAGGGAAAGAGAGTCAAGGGATAGCAATGCATGACATACTTGGATGTCAGAATTTGGTCTGGGTCAGGTGGCAGAGGGACAAAACTTATTAGAGCTACAAGGGATAGGGGTTAAGTGGAGAGCCATGATTGCTTACATCCTGAAAGGACACAGCACATAAAAAGAAAGATTGTTGTGAAATGTTGCCATATGTTGCCTTTTGTCTCTTTTTTATCTGTTTAGAGACTTTGCATGATCCGTTGATGGGAGAATGTTAAATATTTATTTTCAAAGCATTAATTTAACTGGAAAAAATGAACAATCCTACAAGTCAGAAACCATTTTTCTTGTCGTTTGGTGTTTGACTGCCTTGGTGTTTATTTTCACCTTTGCTCCACAGAACCTTATGGTCAGCATTTCTTTAATGTGAGCTTCTCATTCCCTTCCTGATTTTGCTTTCTTCTATTGCCTTCTCTTGAACCAATATATTACTCGTCCTGGGTATGATGATAAACTACATCTGCGTTCAGGGTAAGACGATAAACTACATCCAACAGCAAGGCCTCTGATCAGGAGATTTTGAGGAACGTGGAACTACCTCTTAATTGCTAGTGTTCCCAGGCCCACACTGACTCAGGGTGGTAGCACCTGTTAGGGTCCCAGCTATGGGCAAATAGTTAACTATTATCAGCAATACTCTTTTGAAAAAAAGTATTACCAGCAATACAATTTTGAAGAAAGAATATTACCAGAAACAGATTTTTGACAAAAGAAAATATTACCAGCAATGGGAAATGTTGTTGGCATTAAATAACCCATTGAGGTTGATATGCCATAAAACAAATCAAACCAATCTAAACCAAAGATTACATATTCTATTCATACGAAATA
This sequence comes from Acanthosepion pharaonis, assembly GCA_903632075.3. NCBI lineage: Eukaryota > Metazoa > Mollusca > Cephalopoda > Sepiida > Sepiidae > Acanthosepion > Acanthosepion pharaonis. Next base: position 709,607 of record CAHIKZ030000595.1, read on the forward strand.
ATCCTAAAAATGTTGTCGGCATTAAATAACCCATTGAGGTTGATATGCTGTAAAACCAAACCAAACATTTAAAAATCTGATACATTTGAATTTTTTCTATTTCTCAGACAGTAAACCTTTAATAGAAGTTTTTTTTTTTTTTTTTTTATTCCGGGCAATTCCATATTGGTGTTTTTTGTTTCCACATTCCAGCAGAGTTTCAGTTTTTCCTGTCAGAATGTGGAAACAACAAAAAATAAACCACCAACATTAATAAATCTATGACGTCAAATTTATAAACGTTTTTTTTTTTCCTTGTTCTATAATTTCACATACAAAGACACACATGCACATATAAACAAGTATTATTTGGGTATCAATTTCTCATGTCATTTATGCTAGTTTAGATGAAAATGAATTATAGTTATTTAATTTTTCAATTTAATTTTTGCATATAGTTCATAACATTTTTCTGGCATTATGTAGAAAATTTAAACAAATTAACCAATGTCTTCTGAGTGTTTCCAGCTTTCGTAAACTATTATCAAAGAATTTGCGGTTTTGACAGGATTGTGAAACCACAAAACTCACAAACTACTAAACAAATAAAGGCATAGAGATAAGTCAATCCTTTGGAAATGGCTTCTAAAAACTGAAGGTGCTTCAAAGAAATTGGAAAACCAGAAAAATACTTGATGCACAATAAACAATTTTCTATTCATTTACATCTTATCCTTTTTAATACATTTATATAATATATTTTTATATATTGCAATGCCTATTCCAAGTGTAGACTTACTTACAGTTGGAGAATCTGTTTCTGAGTATTTCCAGCTTGTATAAACTATTATCAAAGAACTTGTGGTTTTGACAGTGTGAAGTCACAACACTACTAAACAAATACATGACTAGAGATAAGCTTATCAACCCACAAAACATTCTATATTTTTTACAGTAAGGTTCACTTTTTACAAGGCCTAGGGGCCACTCGAGGTAGAGGGTTAGATTCAAGGGCAATTTGTACAGATTTGTAGAAGATAACTATTAAACCTAGCCTAGAGCAGGTTAAGATTGTAGTGATCAAGGAAACATCCTCTTGGGAGTTGGTTACACAAAGCAGTGGTTCACAGGAAGATGCTTTCTGAGCAGAATTTACTTCTCACTGATAGAATATGGAGAGAATAATAGCTTCTGAAAACTGAAGGTTTTCCAAAAAAAATTGGTGGATTTTTGCTGAAATTCACCCAGAAACAAGAAAAATACACTGAATTATAGAAAATTGAATTACAACCTGATAAACAGAGAATTTCCTATATTTTTTTAACATCTTATAATTTTTTTCACATCTTTTAATTTTTTCATATTTTTATATAATGTATACACAAGCACACACCATTCTCTAAATTTTAAATTCTCAAATACAAACTTGAAATTTTGAAATCAAACTGCAAAGGATATTATATATTTAGATAATTTTTTGTTAAGTGATAAAATCTTGTTCTTTGAAAAGAAAAATATTTACTCGTAAATAAAAATTTAATTTTCATCAGCATGGTTTTTTTCTATGAGAAAAGATTTAGAATTGGTTGGAATGTTTCAGTGAGCCTCTATTGTATTTTTATGAATATTCTGAAATTTAAAAATTAGGAAAAACTAATATTTTTATTTCTGTTTTTAAATTCTTGTTACAAAAGAAAATACTAATATTTGCCTCGATAAAGTTATTCAGCAGTTGAAATGATGAAGCTAAATTTTCCTCATGTCTTTATTTATATTGTCTTTTTACAGATATATTTTTAGTTATATCTGAATTTTACACACACACAGTTGTGTGTGTGTATATATATGTGTATGTACATATATATATTTATATATGTGTGTATATGTATATATTTCTTACTCTCTTCCTTTCTTTCTATTTCTCTCTCTTCCTTTCTCTCTCTGCCTCTCTTTCTATTTCTGTCTCTTCCCTTCTTTCTATTTCTCTCTCTGCCTCTCTTTCTATCTCTCTCTCTGCCTCTCTTTCTATTTCTCTCTCTTCTTTTCTTTCTATTTGTCTCTCTCTCTCTCTCTGCCTCTCTTTCTATTTCTGTCTCTTCCCTTCTTTCTATTTCTCTCTGTTCCTTTCTTTCTATTTCTATCTCTGCCTCCTTTTCTCTTCCTGTCTTTCTATTTCTGTTTTTGCCACTCTTTCTGTCTCTCTCTTTTTCTTTTTATCTTAGCCTTTTTTCTATTTCTGCATCTCTTTCTATTTCTCCCTCTGCTTCTCTGCCTCTTTCTGTCTCTCAATTTGGTATTATTTTAAATCATCTAAAACCAACTTTGATTTGCAGAATAGAATGGAAATAAAAAATGTCTCCTTCTTCAAACCTTGAGAAAAATATCTTCAATTCCCAACTCACTGTCACTTAAAGCCAAACAAATTAGACCAAGAATCAAAAAGGTCAAAATATGCCGAACTGATAGGAAAAATAAGTAAAATAATTCTCTAAAATCATTAATAACTTTGAAATCTCTTGGGCCATTTTCATTTCAAATAATTAGAATGAAAATGATAATTACCAATTCTTATAATTAAATTCCTTCCTTTCCAGTTCATTCAAAATATGGTATTGGGATGCTGTGAAAGTTTGAAGCTTTTTCAAGAACCTTTCTTTCAGCAAAATTCACAGCCTCCTTATTCAGTCATCAAATTCATTTCCTTGGCTTTCTATGACCTAACCCAGTTTTTCACAACATTTTTTTCAACCAGCGCCCTCTTCTGGCACAGACTTTTCTCAATGCCCCCACTGTCAATTTAAATTTTGAACATTATAGTGAATTCATCTTTCATAGTAAGAAAACTTAGGTATTAGTGCAAAAAATAATTTTAATATTGTTTTTATTTATATTATTAATGCCAATGATTAAAATGCTAAAAAAAAATCTTTTATTTCATATCTTACCGCGATGTTTTCAATGCAATGTCTGACTTTGATGTTTACAGGCTAAGGTTCTTACTCTCTAGGTTCCATGCTGATCTGAAGCAATTGTAGATCTCCTAATTTTGTAATTTGCAGGCAGTTTCTTTGTTTAGTAAGAAGCTATCTAACTGCATTGAAACAATATTCAGCCATATAGAAAGTTAGAAAAAGCAACAAAGAAAAATTTGATAGCTTCTCACATCTTTAGATACCTTTCAGAAATTTCTTTTTGTCACTAATATTGAATAATTTTTGAAAATTAAAAAAAAAAAATTGATAAATGCCCACATCCCCCTAAATATGTTCACTGTTGCCTAAATGAAATAAAAACTCCCAGTGCCCCCTTTCAAAATAAGAGCCCACAAAGGAGTCCAGTGCCCATGTTATGAAACCCTGACCTAAGCCTAATTTTCTAGCTCAGCTGCAAATTCCATAAAAGTAAGTTCTGGAATAATCTGAAAATAAGCTTGCACCCTTTTAATGTTTGTTTGCAGCATTGTATTTTCAATTTGAAACTGGGTATTACCAGAAAACAAAAACACTGGCTTACACATTCCTGTCTCTTGCGCAGTCACAGTGTGTTTTGAGCTTCCAGAAATTCATCATAAATGATTCTCTTTGAATTTCATAAAATGTTAAGAGCAACATTTCCCTCTGTCAAACAAATTAAGGTTGGGATGTTAAAAGCCATTCCTCCTGTTGAATTCTTGTAATACATCTGATTCATCATATGTGACTATTTTGTTAAAAAAAAAAATTACTTTTTTCTATGTTTTGACTGGAGAAAAAGTTAAGGTTATAAGTTCCTGTCAAGACTATTTTCATAATGACTGAATTGTTATTCAGTTTTGGAAATAACATGCTTAATTTTTAAAATTTGCCCAAGCAAAGCCTTGAGTAGAATGAAGAGATTTCTGATTAGCAGTGCAGAAGATGAATCAAGGGAACTTTTTGCTTTTAGTCTGATGACAATACTAGTTAGAAATATAAGTTTGGTTTGCTTAAGAGCATTTAAATTATTTCAAGGTTATTTGATTCTGAATTATGTTCTTTTGATAAACAATAGGGATTTTCTAAGCATAGCTTAGATGTGACACATGACCAAAAGGTCTGAAGCACCCAGTGAGGATCAAATTCAATACTCAGTCATAATTGATCTAGCAAGAAATGCTTCCTAACCATTACACCACATTAAAGAGCACTTTGATTTAATAAACACGACTTACTTATGTCACAAGGCTGAAAGCATGAGGTAGTCAGTGATGATAGCTTTTGATAAACAGTAGATTGGCAGACATAGATTCATTTTGCATGACAGTGGGGAAAAAAGTAGATATAGGTCCTGGGTTGAACAAGTCAGAAAAATAAATACATATAGGTCCTGGGTTGAATGAGAGTAAGATAAAGAGTAGACATAGGTTCTGGTTTGAACAAGAGTCAGAAAAAAAGGTACACACAGGTCCTGGGTTGAATGAGATTAAGATAAAGAGTAGATATAGGTTCTCGTTTGAACAAGAGTCAGAAAAAAAATACATATAGGTTCTGGTTTGAATGAGAGTAAGATAAAGAGTAGACATACATCTCATTTGAACGAGATTCAAAAAATAAGGTAAACATAAAAAATGACTGTTTTACCATTCTGCCTGAGAGTGCACTAAGAGTATTTTTGTCTCCAACAAGAGGACAACCATAAATGTAATATATACAAAATGTTGATGTTACATCACCTTTTGTTTAGATTTGACTCATAAATTCTATCCTTGATAAAATATATTACTGTTGTAACCTTGAAAAGGTTACTGAATGAGGAATCACCAAAATGGAGGTTGGAAATGAAATGGTAATCTTTATAACATCAACAAAATACAACACTCGCTAGCGGTGTGAAGTAGGTAAACTACTGCTAATGGTGGACTACTTAGACAGCATAATACGATGTTTACCTGCCTCCCCACAAGATAGAAGGCCAAATTTAATATAGGGAAATCCAAGTCCATGGGCTTGTGCAAAAATTGGTTCATAGACACCACATATGCAGGATTAGGTATCTGTCTACCACCCTGGACGAGACTCTGCCAAAAGGCAGATCCTCGTCTGGATTCCTCTCTGTCCAAAGGCAGAGAGTTTGACACAGCAAGAGCTTCCCACACTGACAGCACATGCTGCCAGCTTAGGCAGCATATTTCCCCCAACTTACAATAGTGTCCAATGTATTCATGAGGATTGGGACATACCCATTAATGTTCATAGGTACAGTATATAACAGTTACATAATTGGCTAGTAAATACTTTGCAATGCATTCCTATATTAAAATAATTTCCTGTGAATTTCTATATGTGATTTTTGTATTTACCCTTTCTTTATACATAGGATAATAATTAAAGTGAATGAACATTTTCATGCATTTTTCAATAAATTTTATCCTTGATAAGACTGGGGACATAAATGGCTAGTAAATAATTTTCAACGCATTCCAAATATATACTTTTAATATGTGTCATGTCATTAGATATGTAATCATTAGAGTGAATGAAAGTTTACATGTATTTGTTTAATAAATTCTGTCATTGATAAGACCAGTAATATAAATGGCTACTTGATAAGTTCTCATGAATTTCCATACATGATTTTATTACATGCTATACCTTTTATATATATTATTGTTATATATGAGATTCCGTCATATTCTAATACCAAGCCCAAGTCCCAGAGGCAATCCTCTAGGCTTTACCTCACCCTCAAGAGGTACTTCTGATAAACTCACTTTAAAAACCACAACCTTGTGTTACATCTGGTTGTGTTGTGGTTACATGGGTAAATACCTATATGTAATCGTTAGAGTGGATGAAAGTTTTTATGTACTTGTTCAATAAATCCTATTCTTGATAAGAAATATTAAATGAATGGCTGGTAAATAATTTGCAATGCATTCTCATAGTGAATTAATTTCCAATGAATTTCTATATATGCTTTTAGTATTAGCCTAGTTTTTATACACGTAATCCTGAGAGTGAATAAATGTTTTCATTCTTGATCAGACAAGTTACATAAATGGCTAATAAATAATTTACAAGGCATTGTTAAACTAAAATAATTTCCATTGACTTTGTATATGTAATCATTAGAAGGAATAAAAGTGTTGATGTATTTATTACATATTTATAAGTCTACCATTCATCCACGCTTAGAACATTGCTATCACAAAAGACCTGGTGCCCCTGTTGTTTACACTGAGCTACTTGATAAAATCCAAAGAAGAATCAGCCATATTATCTGTCTTCATGTGCCATCTCAACTCCAGTCACTTTCCCTCTGTCGGAAGCTTGCCTCTTTATATCTTTTCTATAAATACTTTCATGGCAATTGTCCAGATGAGCTCTGAGTACTAGACTGATGTCGAGATCTCATGAGTTTACAGTTTAGCTGACTAGATTTAACCATGAATTCTATGCTAACAGTTTTTTCTCCCACACTTCTCACTTGTGGAACTCCCTTCTGGCTCCATGTTTTCCAGCCAACTTTAATCTACAAAATTTTAAATGCAATGTACTGTTCTCCTCGTTACTCTTTCTGCTCATTATTAAAGTTTCTGTTCCTAATTCTTCCACACCCTGTAACCCCCTTGTGTCTTAGTGGCTTTACTGCCTTGCATGGGGTGATAACAATTAAAAAAAAAATTATTGTTTGGTATTATTTTTCCCTGTTCTTTTTTATTGATTTCTTTTTATTGTTTATTGGAAACTTTTTCAATTCCATTTATTGGGCTTTTTTTTTGTCAATTCCACTTAACCATGACCAATTATTCTACAAATTTACATTGTTGTCTTAAATGCTAAGATAGTTTAACTGTACCAATTCTCTGTCTTGACTTTTGATTTCGTTTTTACGATGTCTTTTTTTAACAAATATTAATGTAATGTCTTTCTTTGATCTTTCAGGTAAGTTGGAAATTTTCTTTGGGTTCAAATACCATGGACAGTAAGTCAGTAAAATAAACCAAGTTATGAAGCAATTAAAGGTCAGTTTATTTTCTTTAATTTCAACACAGTCTGACACAAGGCCACAATATTAAAGCCTGTAACATACACCAGCATAAGTATATAATTTCAGATATTAATCAAAATGGTTTTAATCAGGCAAAAGTCTATCAAAAATTTAAATTCAATGTCAATCGCTATCTACTGTCCTCCTGAATACTCTTCCCACTCATTATTAAATTTTCTGTTTCTAATTCTTCTATGGCCTGTAACCCATTGTGTCTTAGTAGTTTTAATGCCATGCAAGAGATACCATTTTAAAAAAAAAATTCTAATTTTTCTCAACAGTTTATATAAAACATCATTTCTGCATATCATGGCTTTTTATTAGTTTTGATTTTTATTATTTCCTAATCGCTTAGCCTCTTGCTGTTATCTTTTTCTAGAAAAGGCAGTGTGTGTGTATGTGTGTGTGTGTGTGTGTGTGTAGTGTGTGCGTGTAACAAAAGCACGGCCGCAATTTTCAACGGATTTGCACCAAAATTTACATGCACATGCTCCAAGTTAGCGGGAAGGCCAAGACCGACTTTGCATTTCTCAACTTCCGTCGATAGTGGAAATAATCGATTTTTTTCATGCTTCTACGGCTGTTTTCATGTAGTTTGCGGCCATTTTGTACTGGCCAGAGTGAGAGCCAATAGCTGGTTGTCACGAATAGGCAGGAAGATTCTATTGGCCAGCGTGAGAATGTTAATTAGCATACTAGCATGCCAAAAAGTCGATAGCTGCATTCGTCACAAGTGGGGAAAAATTTAAATCTGCATGGCACTTTACTCCAATTGGCTCATTCGCTTGCTTAAACTCGCCGTTGATTCTGATTCCGCAGAACCGAGTTGGGTGTGAAAAGGTATTTGTTGTTAACATTCTTTTTTCATTCCCTTTTTTCTGTTACGAGTCCTTTTTTAAAGCTGATCGTTTTGTGTTCATTTTGTTTAGTTCTTTTTTTCGTAAAAGATTTAATGTTTAGTATAGAGCTTAGAAAAATTCACAATGTGAGATAGGCAAGAAGTAAGGTATGTAGCAACACCAGCACGTCAAAGGGCACTCCTTTAAAGGCAAGGAAGGGCAAAAATATTTTAAGTCAAGTGATAGCGATTGCTGTATGAGTCGTACGATTTTTGAATCAAGCACAGGCAACGCCAGGCCATGCTGCTAGTATAAGAATAAAGTGTTGCTGCTGACACTCGAGTTTGAATATAGATCACCAGTGAGCGGGATTTAGATGGTTACAGGCCCATAACTCTGCTAAACACAGAGCTATAGATTTGGGCCAAGATCCTGACGGAGCGTTCGCAGTCAGCTGTCGCGAGCTTGTTGTGACCTGAGCAGACTTGAGCTGTGGGGGGATGAACAAGTCAAAGCAACCTGCATCTGATCCGTGTGATCAGAGAGGGTGTAAAAAAAGACAAGCGAGCGGCGCTAATCAATTTGGATTAGTTCAAGGCATTTGACAGGGTAAACCATCAGTACCTGGCTGCTGTCCTGCAGGCCACTGGATTCAAACCCGACTTCTGCAGGTGGATTAGCCTCCCAGTGCTGTGGTACTGATGAACAGAAAGCGGTCGAGCACATTTGTGCTGACTCGGTCGGTAAGACAGGTATGTCTACTGTCGCTCTAACTTAACGCTTTGACATTGGAGCTCCTCCTTCACCAGCTAAGAGACAGGGCGTACAGTCTGGTCCTTCACTGAATCGCTGTTTTCCCTGGTAGAGCTCGAGCTAGGATTTCTACGTACGCCGATAACGTATCCATCTTCATGTCATGCTGCAGCAAGATTAAGGTAGTACAGAAGGCACTTGAACAGTACAAGAAGGTGATGGGGCCCAAGATTAACCGCATCAAGTCTTCCGACTTGCAATTAGGTACCTGGAAGGGGGTCGAGCTTCCGGGACTCTTTGGTTGGACTGACAGACCTGTCCGCATTCATAGGCAAAAGTCGGGGAGTCGGTTCAAACTTGTCTTTGAAGGAGATTGTCCTTAAAGGGTGGGGTTGAGGCATGTACCACTTACGTCTTGGCCCTCTTCCTTTACCGCTTGTGAGTACTTCCTCTAGATCCATATGGAGGCGATCAAGCATTTGTTGATCACCCTCTTGTGGGATGGTCGTAAACATTGGGTCTGTAAAGAAACCTGTTACCAACATCCGTGCCATGGGGGGCTGGGATTGCCACACCTGGCGAGTCATCGCCATGCCTCAAGGTTGCCTTTCCTACGTCGTGTTTTGACGGAGGATTGGATTTTGGCGCCGAGTGTTATGGACGCCTTCCCATCGCTCCTCCCATTTCTTGGGGTAAGTGCCGTTGCGGTCGTGGAGAGTTGTCGAGTTTTCTCAGCAAGTGTCGGTCGGCCTTGAAGGTCATTTCTTGGTCCTGTGACCTTTCTCGGCCTTGGAGACTATTGTATCATGAATGAGTGGAGGAGGTCAGGAAGGATCATCTGTGTGACCGGCTTGGCTTGTCGGTATCAGAGCTCTTTTTTGCCTTGGCCACCAGCGGCAGATTATCTCAGCAACCCTGAGTTTTCGCTTAACTGGTGCTTGATTCGGAACTAGCTACCTCACAATGATGTAACCTTCAGATGTGGTGAATCAGATTTGCCACATTGTTATCGGTGTGACCTTGGCTTAGAGGAAACGACTTCGCACGCCTTCTATCATTGTCCTCAGGTGAGCCTTTTCAGGGATTATGTCGACGGCTCGTATCGCTGTCAATCGGCTCATGTCCATCGATCTCGAGTACATCTGTGACAGTGTGTCACCCCCGTTCTTCGGGGTATCACGGATGGTGTTTCTTGCGTTGCTAGCCGTGGCAAGAATGGTTGTGTGGTTGTTACGAAAGGAGGGAATCTTGCGGAATGAACGTTATTCGTATCAGGATCTGAATGTTTTCTTTAAACATCAACTTAAGGTGAAAATCAAATCTGATCGAAAGTGTTTGATTTCGACAGATTTCAGCGAAAGGTGGGTGACTGAGGTGAGCCTGGTCCGTTTGGATGAGGCTAGCCTTGATTTTCTGTTTTAGGCCCCCTTAATGCAATGGGGCGGTTTCCTGTGGACCCACCGCGGTTAAGTTAGACACTATTTTGTTTTCCTAGTTAATGTGAATAAGTGTTGTTTCCGACCTGTTTCCCGAAATTCTCTTTTGTTATGGCCCATGTTAAGATTCACAACCCTCCCCTGTTTGTTTTTGTCCCCCATTTTTCATCTAGACAAGCTCAACATTTTGATTTTCCCCATTCCGTCATTTATTTTTATCCTTCCCATTCTGTTAGTGAGTGTGCTTCTTGATTCTCTCTATCGACAGAATACAGTGGCCACGCATTATTTTGAGGGGTGGACGGTTACTACTAACATTGTTTTGTTTTAGTTTTATCTTTGGTTGACATTTTGAGTTTCTTTTCTGGGTTCATCTCCTCTCCCCCATCAATTCATGTTTTATATATATATGAACATTATAATTTTTTACATCATGGGATGTTTTGTAGGTCCCTTCTGAATATGTGGTATTGTGGTACATGTATGATTGGGAGGTGATGGACATGTTCTTGTGAGTATATTGTATTGAAAGAATGGGTCGTGATTGTGGATGGTCAGTGAAAAAAACAGCTTCCCCCACCTTCCTCTTTGGCCTCGTGCCACAATTTTGTATTTTATAGAAAATAAATATATTTCTATACTATCCCCTACTACTATACGATTCGCTACTCTCTATACTATTCCCTATTTCTGCACTATTTCTCTATACTGATCACTATACGGATTACTATTCGGTGGTTACTATTCGAGCGAGTATTATCGAGTAAGTTCTATTAGTGTGAGTGATATTCGAAGGCGTTTGACACCAGTATTGTTCAACGGCGTTACTATAGTTGTAACTGCGATTACAAAGTCTCTACTACAACGAGCATGACGAAAGTGATAACGAGTATTCATTGACATTACAAAAGTTTCAAAGAGTGTTCGTTGACATCACAAAAGCCAGTGAAAAGTGATTTTCGACTGTGTATTCTGTAGTTTTCAAAGAAAGGATCATTAAGAATTTTTGCCACGAACCAAATAAAAACACTGTTTCAAAATCGGACAGAGACTTTAGATTTATAGTTCTTTCACTGTAAAACATGATAAAATTAAACAGTATAAACTCATAATTTTCCAGCATATGATAGGCTAGAATTATTCTTTGTCTCATTATTTTAAAAGAAATCTACAGAAGAGCTTTTTGTCAATTTACGAGGATTTTTTTTTAATTTGCTTTAATTCAAGTTGTTTCTTTAAAGACAGATGCAATATGCTGCGATAATTGCGAGATGTCAACTCGAGAATTATTGTTGCAGAAAAAAATTGACAACTATGGTTTCACACTTCCTTTTTTTTTTTTTACATTTTTTTTTCTTTTTCCCAGACAGCATTTTTATCAGTTGTTCACATGAAAAACTAAACGTTGCATTATAGAAATGTTTCTTTGATTAAGAGAAAAATAAAAATTGTAAAAATTAAAGAAAAGAAATATAAGTTTAAAAAATAAACAATTACTAAATTGAATCCAGATATTATTTCATGTCGATGTCGTCTTAAGAATTAGAATGTAAATTGTTTTAGATCTGGTGCGCTGAAGCTGAAGATCACTTCCGTTTCGGAGTTTATATTATTTAATATATAACGAAAGTACAGTAAGATATATAATCCGTTGTTCTTATTGATTTTTTATTTTTACAAAACAGTGCTCAATGTAAAGTTACAGAGCATAAATAAATAAATTTGATATGTCCCGGAAAGGGATATATTTGTTCGAAGTAGCAAAGTGGTTGTTGACTACTGTAACCGTGTAGGACAATCTAGCAGGTAACCATAATGGACTGGTCCTCGTCGTAGTGGTAGGCAATAGGCATAGGCATAGGCAATAGGCATCGACCATCTACCTCCACATCAGTCTGTATTTATGGCTGACACCAGCCAATCATATTACTGTGAGGGGGAACCCTCACGGTCAAATCACGCTGAAACACCGGTTCTCGTACGATCACCGAAGTTAAGCAGCGTAGAGCCAGGTCAGTACTTAGATGGGGGACCGCTTGGAAACACCTGGTACTAAGCCCCCAAAGTCCAACCCTTACCTCACAGTCGGTGGGGGTGTAAACGGTAGTGTCAGAGCTATGCCGCCGGAACTTCGTTCCTGGTAGGGCCACCCAAGGCGGACAGGTCTGACACACACGCCAACTAACAAGGACTCTGGTGAAAATCCAAGGAGCGTCTGCATCGGTAACCGGCGGCTTCTGGTCGTTCCTGTCTCTGCGTCTGTGGGAACCCCGCGGCAAGCAAGAACGTTATCCGAGTAGGCCTGGGTACCCTACTTCTGTAATTTATCCCAAGAATCTTCTTCTCATAACAGGAAGAAGCCGGCTCAATCCGCCCAGGGTGAATGCCGCATCAGACAGACAGAGGGGGAACCCAGGTGTATGCATATTCATTACATCAATATTTAATTCATAATATTATTTAATATATGAGGTAAACAAATATGTTTCAAACGTCTTGTTAGTATTGTATGCAAAAAAAGTTAATTAACCAAACATCTATAATAAAAAGCAAAAATAGATAGAGAAAGAAGAAAGTAAATTATTTCTTAATTTCTATTTTGTAATAAAGAAAACTAGCTATCCAAGTATAGAATTGTGTTTTAAATGCCTTCTCGCTGATGCTGAGAAGGAAAATTAGTTTATGTTGAAAAAGGCAATCTTTACTCAACTTCTACACATCATATTGCAAATGTTTGTCTAAACACTAGTCAGGAAGACCTAACATTTTACCGGTGTCGCCCCAAATCCTCACCCTCTGTAAAGACGGAAGTCTGTTGATTGGCCATTGATGGTCACATGACTGATGGTGCATAATAATTGAGCAAGAGAAATGTTTGGGGAGGAACGGCTGTCAAGCAATATCGCTGTATGAGAAGCAATAAAAAAATGATTGGCTTGAGAAAAACCTTCCAAATAAAACCGACCCAATTCCCAGCACGCAATTCTCCACTAAACCTGTAATGGAGTGATAGTGGTGATGGGGAAAGATGATGAGTAAAGAATGTGAAAGGAAATTATTGGAATTTTATGAAGACACTTTAGAAAAACTATTTAAATTTTTAAAACACTAAAAATAATTGCGTGTCGATGGAACACTGTTTTATAATGAATGCTAGATATATATATATATTTTTTTTTTTCTTGCCAAATTTTATTTGGGGCTAAATTAGTATTTACTTTGATTCAATTAATTTAACAAAACGTTGGAACGAAGGTCGCCACATTTTGCTACATATAGTCAAATCGAATAGCCCAAAGCTACTAAATTTTGAATTGATTTTTTTTTCCTGATTATTGACCCAATTTCGCCCTGCTTTGGAGAAATAATACATAACATTATTAATACTATTTGCATGCGGGCTATTCTCTTAATCTTTGTTGTTATTATCACAAGGTTTCCACCGTTATACCCTCCGACCTTCTTCAGGTGTATGTCAATTCGAGTAACGTAATAGGTTGCATTTTGTGACATCGTAATTGCGAGTTCAGTCCCCGCAGCAGCCAGTGTGTACTTAAACTCTGTGGAAACAGGAAAAACAAAAATAAGAACTATAAATTAGATTTCCCTAGACATGGCCAATGCAATGAGAACTGTCTACCTCATAGGTTAAATAAAAGGTTCAGTTTGGAATTGACTGTAGGTAACCCGTATCAGTATATACCTGAAGGCCAGAGAAGTCAGGTAACAACAACAATGATGAGACCACCTGTGGATTATACGGCAACTATGCTGAGCAGACATTTGTTACTGTTTCAGAGAGAGAGAGAGAGAGAATTCATTATCCGGCGTACAGTCTGAACAAGGCGCGCACAAATGAATTGTGACTTTTTGTTTGAGCAACCATCAACGGCTTCTAAATATTTCCGTCCTCCCAATTTCACTCACGAGGTTTTCAAGCACTTGTCAAAGGTGCCGATTGCTGTGATCATCTCTCCAGGCTAATAACTTGAAGTTACCTTCCTGACATTTGTCAGGGCCGTTCTAACACCCAAGCAACAGCGAGATGATGACAACAGTTCGCATGTAAGTAAAGAGAATTCCTCATCACAGAAATCCAGATGGATATATATATATATATATATATATATATATATATATATATATGCAGAAAATAACGGTGCTATATTTAAAAAAGGCAGATATGCTAGAATAGATAACCGACAATGTCGTCCATTTCGATATGGAAAGCCCAAAATTTTAGTTTAAATCCGAAGTGCTAGACTACATACCCTGTTGATTTGATTGCAGTGGTGAAGGCTTGCAGAGGACCAGCCACAATGTTTGAAGAATTGGTAAGAGAAATGCTACACAGTGTGCCACAAAATCTCCAGAAAGACCCATCAAGTTTGGATTCATTTTTTTCTCAATATCAGTAGCATTTAAATATTTACAGATCATAGCAACAGAAATGCAAAGCAATGTATACCTAACCCGACACGCAAGCCACCCATCTGCTACTGACATACGTTTACCGCTGGTGGTCCGCAGTCGGACTGCCGACTTGTTCGTCTCGGCAGTGTTACCACTGGTGGACCGCTTGAGGCCCACCGGCGGCCTGCTGGTGGCTGTCACCAGAGGACCGCTGGCTTTTTCTTTTGAACTGAACCCCTTAAGTTAGTGAATTAAAGCGTTAATTCACGAATTTTTTGACATAGTAATTGTGAGTTCAATCCCTGGGCCGGAGAGTAGTGTTTATTTGAGCTCTGTGGAAATGGGTCTATCAATAACTGAGCACTACTAAATAAGAACTAACCGAGTTATCTCCCTTAGAAATGTCCAGCGGAACGAGAACAATCTCTACCTGTAGATTAAATAAAGGATTCAATTCAAAATTACCTAAAGTTGACTCTGATTGACATGGGCATAATGAAGTCTGGTTTGATAAAAATAACAAAGATTGGGATAATGAATATGGAAATAACGTAAATAATGAATGATCCATCATTAAAATTAAAGTTAATTGTAGTAATGTAATAACTTTCTTCTTCATTTCAAACCAGATTTACTTGAAGAATTCTTGCTTAGTAGTTACTTTTAATTGCTTGCTTGTACTTAGTTTGCATCTAAGTGATTGTTAGTACATAATTAGTAGCATCTAATTGCCTCATAGTACGAGATATAGAAAGATTTAATTGTTTGTTAGTACTTAGTGGCATTTAATTGCTTGATAGTACTTAGTGGCATTTGTTAGCTAGTATTTAATTAGTGGCATCTAATTTTTTATTAGTGACGTTAATTTATTTGCTAGTAGTTAATTAGTAGCATTGAAATTGCTTGCTAGTACCTAATGTTATTTGTCAATACATAATTAGAAGCATCTGATTGCTAGTAAATAATTAGTGACATCTAATTGTTTATTAATTATTAGTAGCATCTAATTGGTTGCTAGTATATAATTAGTGGCATTTAATTGTTTACGAGTACTTTATTAGTGGTTTCTAATTGTTTACTAATACCTAGTGGCATTTATTTGCTAGCAATTAATTAGTGGCATGTAATTGTTTGCTAGTACTTAGTAACATCTAGTTGCTTGCTAGTACTTAATTAGTAGCATTTAATTGTTTACTAATTCTTAATTAGTGACATCTAATAGCTTGATATTACTTAGTGGCATTTGTTTCCTAGGAATTATTAGACATTTAATTACTTGGTAGTATTAATTGTTTAGTAATACTTAGTTTGGTGATATTTAATTGTTTGTTAGTACTTAGTGGTTTCTAATTGTTTACTAATACTTAATTAGTTGGATTTAATTGTTTGTTAGTACTTCGTGGCTTCATTGCGTACGAGTACTCAACGCTTATCGCGGATCTTTTAATTTTAAACTAAAAATGAAGAAAACTGTTTTAATGAAAAGAATATTTAGGATATGAAATGGCAAGAAAAAAAAAGAAAATCTTTACGTCTCTGGATGTAATTCAGACAGTACGTGACTGTCATCTGCACTTATAGAACACTCGGAAATCGTCTCCTGGAAGATATAATTTCTTTCACTGCATTCACCATCTCTAAACCTGTTGACATGGCAACGCAACATATGATTACTTTTCGCGCCAACAGAAATTTAATCTTCATGTATAACACACAATCACTTTGTCGGTACTAAGTCTCATATGAAAAGAATTATCGCACCTTATATGACGGGAAATACGGTTTCTGTATCAAGTATAAGAATTTGAAAAGGATATTAAAGGGAGCTAACTTTTTACCATTCAACGAACATGAAACCCCTTACTAATCCGGAACACTGATTGGCTAATTACTATCTAATCAAGAGCCCTTCCTGAGACCACGCGGTAAAATCTTGCTCTTTTTCAACTGAGAGCCGCCCCTTCAGACGTTAATGGATACAGAAGACGCAAAGCCCACCTTGTTCTAACAGTTAAGCCCGCAAATATAAATTATATTTGCAAGCCTTGGTTTTACCTATTGTGCATAAACTATTTTCTGCGCAATAAACCCTTTGAACATAATCAGGTCTTTGTGTTACTTTTCTTCTTCAAGTGTGCCCGTCCTTGTCTTTGATTTTGTGGACCTTAACTGTTAAGACTTTTTTATTTGGTAAAAAACTACGAAAAAATAGTTCAAACAAATGTTTGAGGTAAAATTTAATTTGTAAGACAGACGACACAAACCGAATTAAAAAAAAAAAAAACTGAGGATAAATTTAACACACACAAACGAAATAATTGCACAAATTAAGTGTTTTGAGTGCCAAATGATGGCCAATAACATGCATGTAAAAATAACCAATGCAAATGAAATATGTCTCTTTTAGAATAAAAATTACAATGGCGCATATGATCCTCAAAAAAGGTAAACTACATAAAATTAAAATGAAATGAAAAAATCCGCCCGTGGTAACAGCGAAGAACAGAACAATCACACCAGCCAAAGATTTTTCTTTGATGTGAGAGCAACTTTAATGTTCCTTTAAATTCTCGTCTGGTGTCGTCAAATTTCTTCTGTTGTTTCTCTTCCTGGGCCAGGGCGGCCTAAATTCTTGTCATATTTTTAGATTTAGAAAATCTTTAAGGGAAATTCTTTATTTGAGAAAATTTTACAACAGAAAAAATATTTACTCAAATAAGATCCAACTGAATCATTCGTTTCGTTATTTAAAGTCCTGCTTTTCTGAATTCTTCTCTGAAGAAGACCCAGATTTCCAAGTTTTTCACTAAAGAAACTCTTCCTTTTCTTAATTCTTGTAGTAATATTGAAATAAGTCTTGTCTCATTTAAATATGGCAGCATTGTCAATTCCCGGCCCTCAATTTATTCATCCAGATAAGCACCAGATTCACTTCTCGGAATTTGGAGGGAAACCTTTTGATTGGTTCCGAATTAAAAAAAAAAAAAAAGACAAAAAACGCAGCTACTTTCCTACAAATCGAAATGTACCAAAAATATTTTTGAAATTTTAAAGTTTAAGCAAGTGTCCAACGTCGCGTCTGTTTTTTTTCTCAGAAAAGCAGACGAACCACGCTCAAAGAGATAAAACTTCTGATACTGTACCCGGATATCTTTATAATAATGCAAATTGTCAAAATCAGATATTTTTTGTTGCAATCAGATTTTAAAAAAATTACTTCAGTGTGATTTTAGTTTTCTACTAATTCCTGTCCTTTGTCACTCGCATTAATGTTTATCTCTTTACTGTCCTTCGCATTCCCTATTCTGTCACACCATAGTCAGCTTACTCACCGTTTCCCTTTGCCCCTATTGCCTTCAGTATGTCTTATGAGTGTCAGATTCTCCGAGCCTTTTTTCCTCGTTATGTGTCCTAGAAATTTCAGCTGTCTCCGATTTGAAGTAAAAAATCTCCTTTTTTTTGTTCC
>CAHIKZ030000595.1:732500-755000 GCA_903632075.3 Acanthosepion pharaonis
TCCACACAATTTTTGCCCACTCAGATATTAAGTAACTTCCAAAGAAAGAAAACCTTTTATAATTAAAAAATAAAGTTATTTTACCCTAAGTATTGAGGAATTATCCTCAAAGTGATTTCAGGAAGTTGGCGATCATGGCTCTCCATAATTTCATGTCCTTTGTAGCTCTTAGTAAATTTTGTCTTTACTTTTACTATCTCTTCTAAACCCTGATTTGCCATCTACTTATTACACAAGCTCTTTAGATAGTTCTGTTCTCCTCTGTCTCTTTTGACTTCAATATGTCCTGTGAGTGTCAAATTTTCCAAGCCGTCTTTCCTCATTATGTGCGCTAGAAAGAGTTTTTGCTTTAATTTCCTCTAAAACTTCGTCGCTGCTCACATGTTCAGTTTACGGTATTCTCAGTATCCTTCTGTAGAACCACATTTCTGTTATTTCAAGCCTCTTCTTCAACCTCTCTGATGAGATTGTTTAGCATTCACTGCCATGTATAGAAGGACTGATATTACGCAAAAGTTGAACGATCTTTTTGTTTCTAACGAGATTTTCCACTTTCTTTAATACATTGATAGCCTTTTTGAAGGCACATTTCGCTATTCCGTTGCTCCTTCGGAATTAATTAATTAGGACAAACACTACTTTCACTGTCTTTCTTGCCAGCGATGAATTATCTTAAATCATCATCAACGTAAGACGACTAAGAGTAAATAAATTTTCTCGCCAGATCTCTTTCATTACATTCATTGCTTTCATGATCCTCTTTTTAAATTCATTGTTGCCCTGAGGTCTCAATGACATAATCACAAAAAACACAAGAAACACAAAAAGCAACCACTATCTTCACTTAGCTTTCTTCATACTCCCGATTTTACACTAAGAATGAGAGTGCTTCTAACAATATTACTTACATTATTCACATTATTCAGAGTGTTATCCTCATATTCATTGCCATAATCACAACGTTCCGGCCGTTGTTCGCTCCGGCCTTCCTCAGGAGATTGGAATTTCAAACTGAACACTTTATTTCGCTCACTGGGGTAGACTGTTCTAGTTCCACGTGCCATGTCTAATGGATGTCAGTTATCTCCAAGTTCCTCAAGGACACTTGGCACAGTGGATAAAGGCGTTAGTTAGATCCAATGACAGGACCCAATGAGTGTGAGTTCAATACCTGTTTAAGGCGGTGGAGATCTTGGAGCGGGGGATTAACAGCAGAAAACTGATAACTGACATCCATTAGACATGGCACGTGGAACTAGAACAGTCTACCCCAGTGAGCGAAATAAAGGGTTCGGTTCGACATTCCAACCAAGAAGAAGGCCGGAGCGTACAACGGCCGAAACGTTGTAATAAATATGTCGACAAAGATGAGGACAATAGTCCGAATAATGTAAATAGTGTACATAATACCTCATCTCAGAAATATAGACAGATGCAGTGCTAATATTTGCCAAATCGGTTTCATAAGAAGCGCATATATATATATATATATATATATATATATATATATATATATATATATATATATATATATATCTTTTCATTTAAAATTCTGTGATAGCATCACTTAATGATGTGGGTAAATTGTTCTAGTTGCACGTACCATGCACTACAGCAGTGGTGAACACAAAAACTTGAAGAGTTGAGTCGAAGGGAAATAACTGAGATATCTGGAAGTGGCATGGCACGTGGAACTAGAACAATCTACCTCGGTGGATGAAATAAAGAGTTCGGTTCGAAATTCCAATCACCCGAAGAAAGCTGGAGCGTACAACTGCCGAAACGTTGTGAATATTTCAAAGATGAGGATAACACTCCGAATAATGTATTAATGTAAGTAATCATAATACCTCATCTCAGAAATATAAACAGATATTCTCCCGATATCTCACCAACCATTCGAAAGAGGTTATTTTTTTTATTATTTACACTATTTATATTCAGACTATTGTCCTCATATTTGTTATTGTTAACACAACGTTTCGGCCCTTGTGCTCTCCGGCTTTCCTCAGGTGTATATCGATATGGATAACCTACAGGAAACCCTTTATTTAATCTCCGGATGTAGACTGTTCTTGTTCCACTGCTTTTGTCTCGATATATGGTCTAGTTCTTATTTTATTTAGTACTGCTCAGTTATTGGTCACCCGCTTCCACCGAGTGTAAGTACACACTGGCCAACCCAGAGATTGAATTCACAACCACTATGTCAACAAATTCACGAACCAACACTTTTACCCACTCGGTCCGTGATTTTTTATTTTTTTTTTATTTTGATGTTTGTTTTCTTTTCATTTTACGACATATCAACCTCAATGGGTTATTTAATGCTGACAAGATTTTTATTGTTGGTAATTTATTTTCAAAGATATTTTTTTTTTTTCAAAAATGTATTGCTGATAATAATTTTTAAAAAATGTATTGCTGCTATTTTTACTATAAAAACCTACTTTTACAGTTTCATAGTGTTTTGACGCTCGTTTTGGGGTTCACTATTTGCCGATAATTGGAACCTTAACAGGTGCTACCCGGGTCAGGGTAGACCTGGGAACAACACCAAATAACAGGTGGTCACACGCTCCACAAAATTTCTTGATCAGAGGACGTTATTATTTTGAATAAAATTATAAATATTTATAAAATTATTAAATAAAATTATAAATAGAAAATTCCCTAATTTACAATATTTATTTAAGTTAGGCTTAGTTTTTATTTAATCTACCCTTTAGTAAGCTTCATAATATCTAGTATTGACCAATTACTATTAGATAGAAATACCCGTAAAAATGTTACGGTTTTCTTTGAACTAATGAATGTTAATTCTTAATTTAATTATTGCATAAGCTCATAGCGAGTTCTACGACCATAAAATATCCATAGAAATTCCGTTATCGTATCGTGAAATATTTGAGCTTAACTTTAAAAAAATATTGAAATAATAATCAGAAATATGGAGGCTGGTCGTTATTTTGAGGTGGGGGAGGTACAAATGAAAAGATTTTAAATTGACTATTTTTTTGATTCACTGAAACAGATGTTAAATACTACTTTTTTTCTTTATTTCATTTTCTCACTGAATCGAATTACGGTCTCTGATATGTGGTTTCCGTCTTTCTACTCGATCAAAACGGAATAGTCCATTATTTACGGGACACCAGCAGACGTTAAATACTTTCTTTCTTTCTTTCTTTCTTTCTTTCTTTCTTTCTTTCTTTCTTTACTTTCTTTACTTCTTTCTTTCTTTACTTCTTTCTTTCTTTACTTCTTTCTTTCTTTACTTCTTTCTTTCTTTACTTCTTTCTTTCTTTACTTCTTTCTTTCTTTACTTCTTTCTTTCTTTACTTCTTTCTTTCTTTACTTCTTTCTTTCTTTACTTCTTTCTTTCTTTACTTCTTTCTTCGTTTCTTACTCTCACTGAAACCAGGTAGCGTCTCTGATATGTGTTTTCCGTCTTTCCACTCGATCAAAACGGAATAGTCCATTATTTACGAGGCACCAGCAAACGTTAAATACTTTTGTCTTCCCTTTCTTTCTTTCTTTACTTCTTTCTTCGTTTCTTACCCTCACTGAAACCAGGTAGCGTCTCTGATATGTGTTTTCCGTCTTTCCACTCGATCAAAACGGAATAGTCCATTATTTACGAGGCACCAGCAAACGTTAAATACTTTTGTCTTCCCTTTCTTTCTTTCTTTACTTCTTTCTTCGTTTCTTACTCTCACTGAAACCAGGTAGCGTCTCTGATATGTGTTTTCCGTCTTTCCACTCGATCAAAACGGAATAGTCCATTATTTACGAAGCACCAGCAAACGTTAAATACTTTTGTCTTCCCTTTCTTTCTTTCTTTCTTTCGCTCTCACTGAAACCAGGTAGCGTCTCTGATATATGTTTTCATTTTTCCACACGATCAAAACGTAATGGTCCATTATTTAGGAGGTAATGGAAGGGCGTAATGGTAAGATGGTTTTCACTAGAACCACTTCCCTTTTTTTTCTTAACTAGAAATAAAAGAGTTGTTGTTTATGAACAGTTTATCGTTTGGCCAAAGTTCCAGATTTTTAATGCTTTTGTTTTCATTCATTAGTCAACTTCTACTTTATTCTATGCTCGCCGCGAATCTGTAAAAAAAAATGTAACCCAATCGAATCCATCACTACAAAAGCAGCCACTACCGGCACTTGATCCATTAGTGGTTATTATTACTGTCGTTACTGTTGTAAACAAAACCTTTTATATCATTAATGTCACTACCGTCTCTAATTCCCTGCGATATAAAAGCAACGTCTTGCCTGAGGAGTAACAAAATGCAATGAAGGAAATTGCAGCTGAAAAGAGAGATCTGGATGTGCGTACCAAACTTGATTCCGTTGATGCAGAAAACCCCAAATCTGCTCGATTTTTAGGTTGGACTTCATTAAGATGATTGCTGCTCTATCTTCATACTTTTTCTGCTTTTTACATGTGCCAGAATTCTCAAATCTCTTAATGTTTGGAGTAAAGAATTGGTTGGAGCTGTGGATCCGTCGGAGAAACAATGTACAAATAAGCTGCAAGTAAAATAGATTACACAAAGCATCTCGTCCAACCAGAAGGATTAATAGGAATATGGAATAAAATACCTGTCTCGTTGCTGAGATAACTGTACATTTTTCAGATGTACTAATGATCTGGGTTCACGTCTACGTAGAAAGACCTAGAAATTTGGGATTAAAAAAATAACGGGGGGGGGGCAACTGAATGACAAAATAAAAAGTTACTCGTTTCGTCATTCGAAAGATCTTCAGACTAAACCACTGGTTCTCAAATGGTGCGTCCTGGTACGCCCTGGAAAATATCTAGTTGCGACCTGGCATTCCAGAGAAATATGTGTCCAGATATAAGAAATAAATATATTTACTTTATCATATTACGGTACCCGTCTCGTTACGGAGAGCCCTCTAGGGAAGCTTCTTAATAATTGAAAGCTTTTGTTTTGCTTTATTGAACTGATAAGAGTTGCCGGTCAGTCCTCCATACCTTGTTCAAGAAAGTTGATTACTAAAAGATGTATTATGTAACATAAAATGATGACGAGGATTAGGATTGTTTATTTAAAAGTTGTCTTATTTATACTTTCATAATAATTTATCATTTATAATTTATCACTTATTTGTTTATAAGCAAATGTGATAAATTAATTACTTTATCATATCCACTGATTGTGGGTTGATGATTAAACATAATGAATTGTCTCTTGAAGCATTTTCTATAAAAGAATATGTGCCAATATCTAAAAAAGTTCTGACCATTTTACTACAGTTTGCAACATCATATTTATATGAATTAGGATTGTCTGCTCTTACCGCAATTAAGTGCAAGAAGAGAGGAACTCTTCAATGTATTGAGGAGGAAATGACAGTTTGCCTATCTAATATACACCCAAACATTGAAGAAATCGCTAAGACTGATCAGGGTCATGTTTCTCAAACACAAAAAAGGAATAAAATTAAGACTTGTTCCATTTTATATTTTTCTTATTGCATTATTTCTTTTCTGCAATATTTAATTTCATTGTAACATATTTTCCCGAAAATTTGTATATATGCACCTACAATTATTGGTAGGATTTCAAGTGGGATCCGACTTCAAAAAGTCAGAACTTCTGGGCTACATAGTCTGAAGAACACCATCCCTCTTGAGGCTCTTTTTGGATCCAGTTTTACTCCTCTTAGACTGTTTACCACCGAAAGTCAAGAGAACCCAGTCGACCCTGCTATTTTAACCCAAATAGCTTACTTAATAAACTTAATTTATTACAGAAAAAATTCCTACTAAAATAATTCGCAATGGATTTCTATGTGATTTTAGTATTTTTATGTTTCTATAAATGTAAGTTAATATTAGTCAATAGCATTTTTATGCATTTAATAAATTTCAGTCACACCTTCCATAATATATGTATGACTGCTTTCTCAGATCAATGATTAGAAACAGCTTCTAGTGAATGAAATCTTAAAGTAGTGTTCTCAAATGGTGCGCCTGGATGCATTGGAGGAACACACTGGAATATGTCTAGGTGAACCCTGGCATCCCAGAGAAATATGTGTCCAGATATAAGAAATAAATATATTGTGGTATCCATCTCGCTCATATTTATGTGAATTAGGCTATCATGCTCTCAGCACAGTTAAGTGCACAAAGAGAGGAACTCTTCAATGTATTGAGGAGGAAATGAAAGTTTGCCTATCAAATATATGCTCAAACATTGAAGAAATCGCTAAAACCCATTACACTCATGTTTCTCATAAACATAAGAATGTATAAACTTAAGGTATGTTTCATTTTATACTTTTTTTTATTGCATTATTTCTTTTCTGCAATAATTTACTTCATTTTCCTGAAATTTTTATATATGCGCTTGCAGTTATTGGTAGGATTTCAAGTTGAATCCGACTTCAAAAAGTCTGAGAGCCTTTGGGCTAGATAGTCTGAAGAACACCATCCCTCTTGAGGCTCTTTTTGGATACAGTTTTACTCCTCTTAGACTGTTTACCACCGAAAGTCAAGAGAACCCAGTCGACCCTGCTATTTTAACCCAAATAGCTTACTTAATAAACTTAATTCATTACAGAAAGAACTATTGTTAAAATAATTTGCAATGGATTTCTCTGTGATTTTAGTATTTTCATGTTTCTATAAATTTAAGGTAATCATTAGTTAATAGCATTTTTATGCATTATTTTATATTTTTTTATTGCATTATTTCTTTTATGCAATATTTGACTTTATTATAACATATTTTCCAGATATATGTATATAGTTCGCTTACAATTATTGGTAGGATTTCAAGTGCGCCCTGATATCAAAAAGTTTGAGAACCACTAGGCTAAACAATATTTCTATCGATGGGATTATATATATTTAGGGGTAGTCAACAAAATAGAATAAACCTTTTTAATTATTTGGTCCCCTATTTGTCTAATGAACAGCAGAGCCTAAAATCATTCAGTTTTCTATCGCTTTTGTTTCTATCGTTGTTGTTTCTAAATATGATTACACATTGTAATAGTAGTAGTTTTGTTAAGAATTGCGTTATGCCTTATGATCCTAGACGTCAATTTATCGTCGAACATCCCGAAATTAAGGCACTTTCTATATATCTCTGCCTTAATGAATTTCTTTCTCTTTTAATTAATTCTACATTTTATTCCATCAATAAAAACATTATTTAGTCTAAAGAAGTTTTTCTTTTGAAAAGCGAAAAACGTAATGTAGATATTCCCTCCTGTGTGTCATTCATTCACCATTAGCCTGACATATATCCTCACATTTATACTTTAAGCAATGTATTATATACTATTATATATATATATATATATATATATATATATATATAATGAGGAAGTAAGAGAAAATGCAGCCATTCAGGTCCAATTGGCGGATTTGTTCATTCATGCGCTGGAAAAGGAACCCATCAGACATAATGGGATTAAGGAGTCCCCAGTCAGATTATCATTGGCATAGAACTGGCAAAAATGCGTGGAAGAAGACGAGAAGTAGTGGAACACGGGTCCAACTTTGGGAAGGGTTAGGCAGCAGGAAGAATAGCGGAAAGAAATCCCCAGTTTGGAATCGGGAATGTGGCAGCCAGATTGAGAGGATGAGGTCCTCTCTCGTGGAGAAAGGTTCGGGATATGAAGTCCAGAGTTCTAATCCAAAACCTGTAAAACAGGAAGAAGCCGACCCCAGTAGAAGTGCATGGTCCCTGAAGCGTCGGCACAGACAGTGCATGTATGCAGATAGATGGGTGGGGAGAAGGTTACTCCAACGCCCGAAAGGAAAACCCTTCGAACTGAGAGACATAAACTAAGCAACTCTCTAAGATGAATTACACTCCAATGAATATGATAATGGCCTATGATACGAGAATTCCCAATAGTAATTTCTAAAAGCAGTGAGAGAAAAAGGAGAGAGACAGGCTTCATTAGAGAGGGAGTTATCGCCTGTTGATAAGATTGTGAGAGACAGATAAGCGATGTATGACAACGATATCAAGTATTTTAAATCTTAAATCGCTTCTTTGATTTATTCGAAAGATGATGGTCTAGCTGGAGTGGATTAGAATTTAAAAAAATAAAAAGGAAATTAATTCCGTATATGAATAAAGGAGGATTTCTTCATTCACATGCTGCAAAAGTAATGCATCAGACACGGTATGATTAAGCAGGCCCAGTCAGACTGTCATTAGTTCACTTCTGAACCGACTGTTCGGTTGAACTCTCTTCCTACGGACGGGAGGAACCCGAAGGAGGCTCAATATCGTCAGACTGTCATTAGCATAGATCTGGCAAAAAGATGTGGAAAATGCAGGAAAAAGGAGTATGAATCCTCTTCTTATCCCCCCAGCTATGGGTAAATAGCAGGAGAGATCGGGTTCTATAGCCTTGGATGGCAACTGATCTACTGCAGAAAGAAATAGCAATCTGCTGCGGGAAAAAATCTACCTCTTCAGTCATGTATCGAAAGCTACATGATCGCCTAAGCGTGTATCACGCATGGCACATCAATGCCTAATATGAATAAAACCTTTTTTTTTTCTTTTTTTTTTTAATTATAGAGCATTAGTACTTGTTTTCGTCACTCATCGAAGCCAGCATCTTATACGGGGAAAGGAGAAAATAAAGAAAAAGTATTGCGATAAAGCTAAGACGTTTTTTACTTATGAAATCTTTTGATTGTTGTATCAATAAAATTATAGACACTATTATCTTGAGAAAAATAAAGGACTTTTATCTTTTGATGAATACTGAGTTTTTTGGCAGGAATTGTGTTCATCTCTTTGAAAATTAATTGGGAGTGATTTATAGGGTTTTAAATGTTTTAAAATTCTGTGTTGATTTGTGCTGGTTGGATGGAAGCCATATTTGCTAATCATAAATGGAAGGGCTTGGTGCAGTTCATCAGATTTAAAGTTAAAATAAATCAATAACCTTAATAATTGGTCGTTTGGGATTTTGTGGATGTTTATGAGGGAATAAACCTTGTATTTACTGTCGGTTGATTGTTGGATAGATCCGAACTTGATGTCACTGGTAAGATTGGTTTTGTCTTGATTAATGTGCAAAATTGGTGATACTATGAGTACCACATAGTACAGACTTGTAGTGTTTTATGCGAAAAGAATTGGTAATTAAGGAAACTTACGGGAACATATCAGTGGCTTATTACTAGTGAAATGAATTGTCTAGGCTCTGATGAATTAGCCATGAAATTTAAAGTGACAGAGGCTCACGAAGACAATTCACAGTGTACATTGAAGGGAAGATCGTCCGGGATCATATTGATAGTTAACGATACTAATTGAAACAAAAAAAATAAGGAGGATGAGATGGATAGATTCAGTGCCCGCATCACATCATGGGAAAGTGCATACTTGGAAGGGGGTCGGATTCATTAGAATAACCTATTCCGTGAAATAACAGTAGAAAATGATTGGAGAGGACGAAGGTGTGTGTAAGGGGGGGGGACACGTCATAGAGAGAGGACACATTATCTGCACACGGGCCCCTGTCTGTCCGGTGGTGATGTCAGTGAGACCTGATCTTTAGGCGAAGGCGCCACACACCTATCTGAAACCAATCAACGTGCTGAAACAACAAGAATAAGTTGAAGCCAAAAAATAAATTAGAAGATAAGAAATATACTAAGTAAATAAGTATGGACACAAACACTAAACTGCCTGTAAATCCTACCCAAGAGTTGTGGAAATATTACAAGGCATTGGGTTGTGTTACTAGAATATAACAAACTGTTGGTTTTAATGTCTCATCTGTTGTTAGACAGGGAAGGTATTTTTGAGATATATCGGGTGATGCATTTAGCCATCCCCTATCCCAGAGTAGAACAGTGATCAGGGTAGTTACGAAATATCAAATTGAGTCAGAATATATAACCTTAGATTTAGCGAGAACAAGATTTAAGTTGATGACGACAGTAGAAGCGGGGTAATGTAAGGCCGATGCTTTAGGTCTCATTAAGTCCTATTTATGTGACAGTGAATAACAGGTTGCGTGTGTTTGAATTGTTTAAAAGGGAATTAGATAGAGACAAGACGAGCGGCGAAGAGCGGACGACCTGCTACCAAAACACCGCGTGACCTGTTGCCGGGAAAATTCCCGACTTTGAACCCCGTTCTGCTCTAAGATCAAAGAACACAACGTGGGCAGAGATGA
This sequence comes from Acanthosepion pharaonis, assembly GCA_903632075.3. Lineage (NCBI taxonomy): Eukaryota > Metazoa > Mollusca > Cephalopoda > Sepiida > Sepiidae > Acanthosepion > Acanthosepion pharaonis. The sequence continues at coordinate 742,709 of CAHIKZ030000595.1, forward strand.
TACAGATTGAAACGTCCATCGACCAACAACCAGTTGGTTGACAACTGTACTGACCAACGTAGGGATTATCTATCTATCTATCTATCTATATATATATATATATATATATATATATATATATAATATAAAGTTTGTAAAATTTATATTTAAAAAATTGTCATTTAGCAGATTGATGTTACCTGATTCGGGAAAGGTAGGAATTCACCTCCAGGTATGGGTTAATCAGTAAGACTTGTATGCCTAAATCATTATTATTTCCCCCCACCAAAAAATCTTACAATTTAAAAATGATTTCTGGTTTTGACTGATTTTGTTTAACGGCACATCAACTCCTTATAGGTGTTTTAATACTGAAATGTAATCGAAATATTTTGAAAAGAACTTTATGCCTTCAACTAAATATATTTTAAACACAATTGTATGCCTTTTAGCTACAGATAAAATGTATTGTTGGACATTTTGCTATAAAATGTATTGTATCGATAGTTTTACTATAAATATGTATTTTTATACTTTCATAGTGTTTTGTCTTTGTTATGGGGTTCCCTATTTGCCCATAGCTGGGACCCTAACAGGTGCTACCACCCTGGGTCTGGGTGGAGCTAGGAACAACAGCAATTAAAAGGTGGTTTCACGCTTCTCAAAACCTCCTATCTCCCGATCACCGGTCTTGCTGCTGGATGTTGTTTATAATCATACCCATGACTATTCAGAGGGTTGGTAAGCCGTAAAAAACGAACCAATCAGGTAATGTAAAGAAATTGATAGTTTTCGAAATAATGAGTATCTTGGAATATTTTAAATTAACTTCGATAATTTTGTTTGTAAAATTATGTATTTCGTTATCTCGTTAAAAAAAATGGGGATGTCTTATTGTTTGTTTCAGTATCGTGTCGCTGTAAAGGTTAAATACATCCATTGAGACCGATTTTCTTTTCGGGGATGTATTTACTTAATTTGTTTTCTCCGCACATCCAGGCAGTATATTCCCAGGAGAGAGTTATCTTTGTCGAGTAGAACAACTTTTTCTAATAACAACTGCTAACACTTGCTCTGGCAGCGTGCTATTTGCTGATGAAAATCTCACTGCTAGAAGTTAAGTTTCTGTGTCCTTATACAAAAAGTTTCAGGTTGAAGGATTGAATGTTCAAAGATGTTCGTAGATGTGCGCACGTACGTGTGTGCGTGTGTCCGTCATAACGTTTCATAGCGCTTTTCTCTAAGGGACAAACGCGATCTCTCTACTGAACTACATTGCTGTGGCTCTGAGAAGAAAAGAGGAAGAGTGAGGATGTGTCCAAGTATTTATAATCTATGTTACGTGACCGGCTCGAGAACACATAACCAAATTTTGGCGGTAAATTGACTCTGAACACATGTGGGCAGGCGTTGTAATGTTTTTCACATATATTAGCCAATCAGAAGTCGGGGAATTATTCAAGGTTTTGTAATCCACTTTGGTGTTTTAGTTTGAACAAAATTTTCTGTCGAAAGCAAGTGGTAGCAGAATACTAAAAATTCTAGAAATACGTAAACGCGTAATAAGAAATATATTTCAGAAGAAAATTATTTTTGTCTTACTTTTGATAAAGAGTATAGATGCCATTGTACCACAATAACTTCATATTCAATACTCTTGGGAAGTCCTTTTTTTCTTTTCTCTGGTCTATTAACTAACTCTACAAAGCACTTTTTTAACTACATACACGCACATTTACTCTAATACGTAACTTTTGCAGACCCCTTCTTTCTCACTTGTTGGCAATCATCAGCAGGTATTGTAAATGGCCAACATTTCTTTAGTCGTCTTCTCACCTCTAATTGATATCATTGTTTGTTTCAGCGCTCCCTTCGTTCTCTCAGACCTTGCCGCCGCTCGCTCCATTGCCAGCAAACATTGTCTGCCGCACCGTCTTTTATTCCATTGTATTGTAACAAAAAGGTGACACTGTTTGCGGCGATGTGACAACCTCCTTCAATTTTCATCCTTCATTTTTTTTCCCATTCTTAACATTAATACAATGACTTCTCTTCATAAGAATTTTGGCTGGCTTTTTCTTTTTTTTTTTTTTTTTTTTTTTGTCTATTTTTTTCTTTCCCGCCTTTTTATTGGAAATTTTGGAGTAATTTGGCACATAAGAGTCTCGTTCTCCCAGTATTGACCTTTCGCGCCATTTTGCCAACCGTTCACTCACCAAATAATGTCTTCTGCAGTCTGACTTGTTCAAAAGTCATTTTTTTTTCTATCAGTCTTCCGGGAAAAATTGGGTTGCTGATTTCAAACATTATTTTCTCCCATCAACCCCCAACTCAACGAGACAGTCTCTATGATTAGTAGCAATCAAGTCGAAATTTTGAGATCAGAATAAAATAGTGTACTTAGCGTAAAGTTGAGTAATGGTAGTTTCATTGAAAATAACGGACAAGTTGTACCTATTCTATTTTTTAATAAGTTTTTCTTGTCGTCGGATTAGTTTCCGTATCTTGGTGTTGAAGGTGAATGTCTACAATTCACGTTAAGCTCCCTATCCTACGATTGCCATCAATTATTACCAAAGAAAAATGAGATAAAATATATCTTTACATAGACGTTTGCATCCCTAGAATATCTATTTTTAATTTTGAGTTCTGAATGTTTGTATGGTCATGAAAGAATTATGTTTTCCTTAAATTTGTGGTATCACTTACAGGTGACATCGTGTAGATTCTGAGACTTAAAAAAAAAACCTTGAGGATGCCTATGCCCGAATCATAAGAGATTTTGCTGATAATTGGTTGTTTAGATTTAATATTGATAACTTCTAAACTTCGTTTACAGTTTGTTTCTGTTAGAATATACACCAGGAGATAACTTATTCAGATTTATGTTTCTGTAACATGTCTTTTTGTGTAGAACTTTGGCAAATCTACGAGACAGAGTTTTTACACATATTGTGCAATTTGTTTTTCTCCACAAATACATTCTCTTATAAAGCACTAACTTTCGATAATTGACAAGTCAGCCTACGAGACAGTGTGTTGCATATGTAGCCAATGTAAGAGTTTAATGTTGTTTTTATTAGTAGCACTGGAGACAGAAACTCACAAAAGACAAAACTATTTCTTATGATAAATTTAAAGTATTTATTAGGGCCATTACCGGCGGATTATATTTTTAACGGCTTTTTCCTCTTGATTATGATTTGATTCGGTTTAGTTTGGTTTACGGTATATCAACCTCAATGGGTTATTTAATGCCGACAAAATTTTTATTGCTGGAACTGTACTAATATCAGTGGTTATATCCTCGTGATATGATTTGAGTAGTAACGACCTTGCCAGTGTCTTACCGTCAGAGTACTCGACCTTGCCAGTGTCTTACCGTCAGAGTACTCGACCTTGCCAGTGTCTTACCGTCAGAGTACTCGACCTTGCCAGTGTCTTACCGTCAGAGTACTCGACCTTGCCAGTGTCTTACCGTCAGAGTACTCGACCTTGCCAGTGTCTTACCGTCAGAGTACTCGACCTTGCCAGTGTCTTACCGTCAGAGTACTCGACCTTGCCAGTGTCTTACCGTCAGAGTACTCGACCTTGCCAGTGTCTTACCGTCAGAGTACTCGAATCGTATGCGGCATTGACAGTTTCTTGTTATTTTGACTGTTGTTTTTTTTATCATGGAATTTATATTGTCTTATGCTGGGAGTACATACAATGTTTCGCCTGCTGCTTTGTGGGACAGACTTTCAAGAGGTGCTTCCCCGATCACTACAATCTTAAACTGACCAAGTCTAGGGTTAACCGTTATCTTTCTTAGATATCGCCATAAACTGTGCCTCTTACCCTGTAGTCATCTACCTCGAGTGGCTCTTGGGCTTTGCACAAGGTGAACATTATTGTAAAAAGAAACAAAATCACGCTAGATAAACTGAATAAAACCTGTTGCTCATTTCTCTGAATAAACAAAATCTTATTCTTAATATAGCTGGGATATTTGCCAGACCCCTAAAAACAAAATTAATTGTATTAAAAAAAAATAGCTTCAGATTTAAAGAGTAGGGCGTGTTGAAGATCTCATGAACTCATCTTTTATAAATTAGCGTAAGCCTAAATTTTGTTTGTGTGTGTCCCTATATAACATCAGGTATTTACATTCAAGAGTGTTTGATATAATGACAAAACCTTTAAAAAAATTGATGTCTTTCTAAAAATGTTGTTTGTACAAATATTTTAGAGAGGTAAGAGAACTTTAATGACAACTTTTCTCTGTTCGTACGATGAGTATTTAGCCAATTTTGGTTTCTTTTTTTTTTTTTTTACATTTGACTATTGTTCACGCAATACAAGGTCTGAGAGTTACTCAAGGTAGCGAGTTACCGTGTGGAGTTGTATTAGCGTAAGAAAGGGCAGTAAAGTGAAGTTCTTGGGACCGTCCAGGAAAGATAATTGCTAATTCTAGATTTGAAGTGAACAAAGTTTAATTATTAAATAAAATTTCAGAGTTCAGGCGGAGGCGTTAGAAGTATAGAGTTGAAGTAGACTTTAGAAGGAACCGGCAAACCAATGCTAAACATGAAACAAGGGATAAACGTTTACTCCTGTTAAAAAGACAGGAGAAGAGTATGAACTGTACATATATATATATATATATATATATATATATATATATATATATATATATATATATTCGACTCTCCTGTCGAGATTCTATGTATGAGGGTCAAGCAGATCAGTTTCAGGAAACCGACAGCCCGACACCGGCACATGAGATTTGATTATAGTGGTGAAGGCCTCGTGCAGGACCATCCACACTTTTGAAGGACGAATACAGAGACCTGGTGCACTGAGTGCCACAAGGTTCCCAAACGACCCTCCACAGGTTTTGAATTCAGAGTTGACCTTCTCCTAGACCAGTTGCCATCCAGGGCTATAGAACACAGTCTGTCCTGCTATTTTACCCATAGCTGGAGGGGAAGAAGAAGATTCACACCTTTCCCAGGGGTATTAAGCCGCTGTCCATTACTCCACCGTGCCTAATATATATATATATATATATATATATATATATATATATATATATATATATATATATAAAGATAACTTTGGATCTGAAGAGTTGTGCTTATTGAAATTTTCATGAAATCATTAATATTGAAAAATATTAAAATCGAAAACGTGAAATCATTTTGATAATTGTTTTTAGTTTATATATCGTTATTAGTTTAAGCTGTACACTACAGTTCGGTGCAAATATGATACAGAAACCTTAATAAAGTGTATAATTTCCCCAGGAAGTGGGGTGTCGCGGCACTCGAGCGTTCGGTATATGTGTTTTAGAAGACGGAAAAATTAAACGGTCACATCTTAGAAATAAAACCAAGAACGAAAAATGAGGTTTACCTACTGGTGGGATGATGATAAATCGTCGACTTTCAGACAATTTTTTCCAACTCCATTGCAATTTCATACTTTCTTAAATTCCCTTCATTCGGGTTATCTCTCGTACCCGATTTTTTTTTAAAATCAGGTTAACCCCATGCAAGTCAGTAAAACCACAAAAACACAATGTATTACTTGGTATGGAAGAATTAGAAAGCAGAAATATTACTGATGACCAAGAACAAGAATAAGAGATAACGATTGGCATTGCTTTAAATTTTGAACTTTAAGGTTTGCTGAAAAGCACGGATCCGGAAAGCAGTCCCTTTAGCGAGAAGTGAAAGAAAAGAAACGGTTAGCATAGAATTTACGGCTACATCTAGCCAACTCAAGTGTAAATTGATGAGATCTCGATACTAGTCTTGTACTGCGTTTAAATTGAAAAAAATCTAGGTACCATAGCGATGAGTGATATTTATTTCTGCTATTTATAGAAAATGTGGCACAAGGCCAGACTGGGGAATGGGGGGAAAGGCGGTCTTCTATCTTAAATTTAAACTTAGCTAGCCAAAAACACTGACACAAACATACCACAATATTCCTTACACCAAAACACCTTTCTAACTTCATCCACCATAATGCCTCAGAAACTCCATGAAATCCTAACTAGTCCCCAAACGTACAATTCATTGTCCGTGGGGGTGAGGGGGAATGAAAGAACAATACAATAATAAAGAGCAATATTTATTTCTGCTTCAAATACAGAAAATGTGTCACAAGGCCAAAAAAGAGGAATGGGGTAAAAGGACGGTCTTCTTCTGTCTTAACTTTAGACTTAGCTATCCACAAACAATGACCCAAACATACCACAAAATTCCTAACACCAAAACAACGCATTCTTACCTACATTTCTTACTGCATCCAACATAATACCTCATTGTCTCTATGAAAGTCCTAACTAGTCCCCTTATGTACAATTCATTCTCTGGGGGGGGGGATAAAACAACAATTCAAAAAACTAGCTCCAATGAGTACCATAGCAAAGAGTTCCACCGCGTAATTGCCGTGAAAATATTTATAGAAAAGGCACAGGGAGGTAACTTTACGGTGGTAAGAAAATCACAGAATCCGAGACGCCAGATCAGGACCAATAATATTGCTGATTCTTCGTTGGATATTATTATGGAGCTCTAGATAGATAACAGTTGACATTAACAACAGTTAACCTGAATGCAATGTCACATTACTGGACAATGCATGTTTTAATTTGATAGAGAAATGTTTACGAAAATTGAACTTTCATGCTTTTAATTCATTAGAGGTTAATTTATAATTTAAATCAAAACTCATTCTCTCGACTGGTTTGTGAAATTGGAAATGTTTTGTTACAAGACAAAGAGTTTTTTTGATTTTCTCAAAAGAGGGATGCCAGTTCGCGATACTTTTGAAAGATAACACATTTAGCAGGATGAACGTTGCAGCTGGTAAGATTTTTCTATAAAGTCTTTCTTAACAGTTTGAGTGTTGATTAAAAAAAAAAAAAAAATTTCTACGTGTCGTCGCTCATTCCGAACGACGATTTAATTATAAAAAAAAAAAGAAAATAACATTCTAGTCCAGGAGTTCCTAACCTTTTTTTGCGTCATCGTCCACCTTCACATGGAAAGATTTTCCACTACCCACCTGTATAGTAAATATTCAAAACCATACCAAAATTGTTTCGTAAAAGTTTGTTACTGGTTCGTAAACTGACTTTATGATGTATTAAAAACATACCAAATTGTGGTAACGAATAACGCTGACTTATGCGGCGATTACTGCTGTTACTACTGCATTAAAGAACAGACGAAAGTAAACTTGACCACTTAAAACTATAATATATATATATATATATATATATATATATATAGTTTTATGGTCAAGGTTAATTTCATCGATGTTCCCATTTAGCTTGCTGGTTTATTTTGTTTGTGTTTCTTATACTGTTTTTTTTTTTTCATATATCCTTTGAATTTTTTTTTTTTTCGGATAGCATATGTTGAAATACATTTGAAACATTCAAAGTTCAATATCATCTTTCAAAATTTTCAATCGCCCACCATTTTCTATTCAGTTGCTTATCGCTCACCCAAAAGCAGATATCGCCCATGTTGGGAAACCCTGTTTTCTTCACTTGAATAGTCGTCTAGAAACGTCCATCTTCGACATCTTCTCGACCTTCAGAAAATGTCTTGTACCAATCAGACACACGCGTAGCTAATGTATATTTGTACCCATAAACTTCAGAAAGATTCAGTGGCTATTTTATTGCCTTTCACCAAGAATTTGAAATTGATGCCTCAGTGGTCATATTTTCACCTGCAGTGTGTTTGTTGTTGCTGTTTCTTTTCTTTTGTCTTTGTTTTTGTTTCTTTTCTTTTGCGTTTATTTTTTTCCTTTTTGTTGTTGTTTTTTTCTTTTGCCTTTGTTGTTGTTTTCTTTTACGTTGGTGGTCCTATTTGCCTGTTGTTTTTTTCTTTTGTCTTTGTTGTTTTTTTGTTTGTTGTTGCTTTTTTTGCGTTTGTTGTTTTGTCTTTTTGGTAGTTTTTTTTCTTTTGTTTTTGTTGTTGCTGTTTTTCTTTATTTTGTGTTGTTTTTTCTTGTTCTTGTTTACTATAAAAACTTTTTTATATCTTGTTTTATTTTGTTGTATTTTGTGTTCGCTTGTTTTTTTCCCACCTTTTGTGCTTGTTTCCATGTGTGTCTCTTTTTGTTATTCCTGTTCTTGTTTTGTGTGTTCTTTTCCAGTAATAACAATATGACTGTGGCAATGAATAATTTAGCTTTTTTTATGAAGCCAAGACATTAATACAAAGCCAATAGCTTTTTACAGTAAATGATGAAACACTTTCCTCGCACCCTAATTTGTTAAAAAAAATCTTGGCTCCACATTCTGATCTATTCGATTCGTCCATTTTAGCCCAGGTGACGGACACCATACTTCCTGGACTGATTTCTACGCTACACAATCGGCGCAATGAATTAGCTTGAATAATTCAGCTGTTTTATTCAATCTCTCATGATAGACATTTTGTTTCACTTCCTTTATTGACTTAACATGGTTCTGATGTATCGAAATGGGCATTGCAAACAGATGTATATCAATGTATCTATTTTTATATGTGTGTTATAGATAATAAATTCTAGAGTTTCAAGTAATCCTCAGATTACCGTTTTCATGAAGGTCTGTGTTCCTACATGAAAATATTCTATGTAGATAATATTAAGTACCATTTTAATGAACTCCACAGAAACCTATTAAATTTCCTCTGGAAAATTAGCTTATTAGCCAAGGGTCTATAAACATTCAGGACGTGGATTACTCAACTAACGCTTGTCTCAGTGGATAAAAACGTTGGTTGAGTAGTCCGAAAAGTGGTTTGAATCAAAGAGTTGTGAGTTCAATACTGCAGAGAGAACAAAAAACTTGAAAAAGTTGAGTTACTGTTGTAAAGTAGCTTTCACGGTGGAGGCTTGTATTTCGCTAAGTCGGTCCTAAAAGGGTCCGACGTACAAAACGTTAGAAACTTGAAAATAATAGTTAATGATGCAGCAATCTAGTTGTGATGGTTGAGACTTCAATGTCCGACATCGACTGACTCACTCAACTCCACTGAGCCCAACTGGCGACCGCTACTACTACTACTACTACTACTACTACTTATTATGTGTGGGAGAGTCTATTACAATAGAATAGGTAATATTCTAGTATAACAGTTACTAAAGGGAATTAACTGAAACTGAGATATCTAAAAAGGCATGGCACGTGGAATTAGAAAATTCTACCTCACCCCACCCACCGCGTACCTAAAAAAGGGTTCGGTTCGAAATTCCGACGTATATCAACTGAAGAAGGTCGGAGCGTACAATGACCAAAACGTCGTGAATATTGCAATAAAGACAAGGAAAACATTCCGAATTATGTAAACAGAGTAAATAGTTATCTCAGAAATATATGAACATACATACACACACACACACACACACACATATATATATATATATATATATATATATATATATATATATATATATATATCAGATGTAGTATAGTTGTAGAAGAGATAAAAAAAAGTGACAAGAGGGATAACGATACTTAGCCGACGTATTTTGTCATCTGCGGCGAGGAGGTCATTAGTTTATCAAGGCTTGTAAATTTGAGAACGCTCATGAATGTTCATCAGGTGCTTGAAAGGTCAAGTCGAAACATATGGAAGGCACAAAGTGCCATAATTCAAAGTTTGTTAAAAAGTAAATTAACCCATTAACATTCAATATTTTATATATTTGTGTGTGGTGGACTCTCCCGTCGTATTCGACGTATGTGGGTTAGCAACTCAGTTCCGAGGGAGACTTACGATTTGATTATACTGATGAAGATTTTGTGCAGAACCAACCACACTTATTGAAGGGCTGAATACAGAGACTTGGTGAACTATGTGCCACAGGGTCCCCAAACGAACTTCCGCAGGTTTTGATTTCAGAGTTGTTCTTCTCCTAGACCAGTTTCCATCCAAGGCTATAGAACCCATTCTGTCCTGCTATTTTACCCATAGCTGGAGGGAGAAGAGGATTCATATCTTTCCTAAGCGTATTAGCAGAAAAGTGAATGTAATGGATTCGACTGGAATATATAAGATTTCCTGAAGACTGTTCAATATATATATATATATATATTCTGGTGAACAGTGGCCGACCACAAATAAGTTTCATGCTTTTTCACGCTATCATCAGATAGTCGACAAAAATTTTATGCAAAGATAGGTATTTTATACTCCTTTTGGCATGTTCAAGATGTTACAAGAGTGAATGTTGTGTACGAAGCAAGCACACACAACCCAACTCACCAATGGTAGAAATATCCACCCGGCCTAGATAACAAAAAAAAAAAAAAAAATACCGTAAAATCATGAAAGGACGAAAAAGAAATTAAAAAAATAACGCCAGGAAAAATTCGCCATGCGGGCATACCGAGAAAGTTACATGGGAAAGAGCAGGACCTCAGGAAAGGAGCATAATGTTAAAAGCAAAATAGTGCTCAACAATATCAGACCGTTCCCTCAAAGTCCGCCATAAAAAGCACACACACACACACACACATATATATATATATATATACATACATACACATATATATATATATATATATATATGATGTTACACTACGAAATTTAGTGTGATCGGCGCTAAATCGAGTCTAATCATTTACCTCTTCGTCACTGAGACCCGTTAATCCAGTGCGTATGGCTCTTGCGTAGTATCGTAACGGTCTGTATGTGTACATATATATATCATACTTATTATAAAACCCAGGTTGTGTGTGTGTGTGTCTGTACGTTTATATATTGGATCGGATTTCCTACCTTTTTCAACCGATTTCAACAAAACTTCACAGGACTACCTAAAATTACCTTGCGGTGGTTCTAACAGCGCCAAAAATTGGAAAAACCCAATTGTTTTTCCACGAAATCAATTTGAAAACACGATTAAGAGGCATCGTGAGAATGAAAGGAGGACAACTCATATCGAGTTATACTTATTATAAAACCCAGGTTGTTTGTGTGTGTTCGTTTATATATGGGATCGGATTTCCTACATTTTTCAGCCGATTTCAACAAAACTTTTTTTTGGCAGGTAGTGTTTCTTATTGTCTTGCACAATTTTTTTCTTTATTTTTACATTCAGAATGCTTTAAAAATTCCATTTACAAGACAATTGTTTATAATAAAACTCTATTCAATCGATAGACTCATAACGATTGAAAACAATTTTTTTGTTTGAGTTTGGTTTTGACCAATTCGTAAAAAAAAAAAGTAGTAGTGCTAGTAATATATAAGGGAGTGAACGAAATATAACCAAGCATCGGTTATCATGATACACTAAACGATGAAGATGCGGAAACGCTTAACATGAGCGTTTCTCTCGATGTCTATTGATAAACGATACTTGTATGTATTTTGTTCCCTCCCACTACACATATAGTTCCATCAATAAAAACATTTTCTATGATGATATTTTTCTTTTGTCATTCAATTATAATAATATATAATTTTATATATCATATTCTGTTACACACGATATATATATATATATATATATATATATATATATATATATATATATATATATATATATATATATATATATATTAATTATTATTATTTATTTAAAAATTATAACAAATATGTTATAAAATCACTACAAAAATAGCCTCCGGTGTCTTATCAACTAATGATGTTGAATGTAAAATAAATGATTTTAAAAGTTTCAAATTAATTAACGATCCTTCGCAAGGGGAAAACGCTTTTACAAAAGCTTGAATGACCAATCAAAACACAAGTATAGGTGAATTCAAAAACTTGACAACGAAGTAAGGTTATAATAGCTATTAGGAGCTTTAAAGTTGGGGTTATATTAAAATAGAATTTATTCCAACCAATAAGTATTGAATTATATGATAAAATTTTATATTAAAATTAAAAGTAAAAAATTACCGGAGGTGTTGAATCAAAATGACTATTTTTGTAGTGATTTTATAACATATTTATGTTATAATTTTAAATAAATAATTATATCTGCTCTACTCTGTAGTGAGCACTCTTTTAAGAATAGTAATTGTTGGTTATTGGGATTTATTTATATACCAATCATATACTTGGATATATATATATATATATATATATATATATATATATATATATATATATATATATATATATATATATGGGTTGATTGTGAGTTTGTAACCATGGGTTTCACACTTTTGCGATCGTCAGACAAACTCTCTCTCTCTCTCTATATATATATATATATATATATAGTCAAATTCCAGATAAGCAATGACCGACCGCCTGATGATTGCGGTACAGCGCATGAAACTGGGTGTCGTGGCCGGTCT